>JAVYIG010010236.1:0-70918 GCA_035222895.1 Strongylocentrotus droebachiensis
CTAACCCTCAGCAAAGGAAGGAAGCGACAGAGAGTGGAATTTGTTACCGTAAAGCATATGCGAACGGTGGCGTCCCCTGTACTATTATGTCTTTTTAAAAGTATATTTTTCTGTTAAGCTTATAATATATAGAGACATCTCAATGATCTAGCTAATATTTCCCCCGCTCCATTCGACTGAGAGTCAAACTTGTGAAAATTTACTTTGGTGACAAGACGATATATTTTACAAGAAAACCACTTCAGGCCCACCCCCCCCCCCCCCCCGAAAATAAATATAAATGTCCGACATCTGAATGTCCGAGTCGTCGGTTAAATGGGGCTGGTGTTGGTTTGTTTTAGACTATAATAGCCTTTAGATAGTTTCATTAATGAGATATATATCGAATCAAATCAGACTTAGTGATGTTATCGAGCAACTTACCAGTATTAAATATCCATTTTCCTAAATAAACCCATGAAACCTTGGTCTTTCGACACACAAAAGAAGATTACTAATTTGGCGCATGGTTCAATGGTGTTGGCACTCGGTTTAATGGTGCAGGACTGGTTTGTTTGAGCCTATAAAGCCTTTAGATGGTTTCATTAATGAGATATATATCGAATCAAATCATATACTGAGTGATGTAATCGAACATTATAGTATCAAATTTCCATTTTCCGAAATAAACCCGGGGACCTCGGTTTTTCGATACACAAAAGAAAATTACTAAATTTGGCTCATGGTTTAATGGTGTTGGCACTCGGTTTAATGGTGTTGGTTTGTTTGAGACTAATATAGCCTTTAGATAGATTCATTAATGAGATATATATCGTATCAAATCAGACTGAGTGATGTAATCGAACATTATAGTATCAAATTTCCAATTCCCTAAATAAACCAGTGAAACCTCGGTCTTTCGATACACAAAAGAAGATTACTAAATTTGGCGCATGGTTTAATAGTGTTGGCACTCGGTTTAATGGTGACGGTTCGTTTGAGAGAAGAATGCCTTTGCATTGTTTCATTAATGAGATATATCTCGGATCAAAATCATCTACTGAGTGATGTAATCGAACATTATAGTATGAAATTTCCAATTCCCTAAATAAACCAGTGAAACCTCGGTCTTTCGATAGACAAAAGAAGATTACTAAATTTGGCGCATGGTTTAATGGTGTTGGCACTCGGTTTAAGGGTGTTGGTTTGTTTGAGACTATAGTCTTTAGATGGTTTTATTAATGAGATATATCTCGGATCAAATCATATACAAAGTGATGTAATCGAACATTATAGTATCAAATTTCCAATTCCCTAAATAAACCAGTGAAACCTCGGTCTTTCGATGCACAAAAGAAAATTACTAAATTTGGCGCATGGTTTAATGGTGTTGGCACTCGGTTTAATGGTGACGGTTCGTTTGAGAGTAGAATGCCTTTGCATTGTTTCATTAATGAGGTATATCTCGGATCAAATCATATACTGAGTGATGTAATCGAACATTATAGTATCAAATTTCCAATTCCCTAAATAAACCAGTGAAACCTCGGTCTTTCGATACCCAAAAGAAGATCACTAAATAATTTGGGGGCATGGTTTAAATTGCTGGCACTCGTTTAATGGTGTAGGTATGTTTGAGACTATAATAGCCTTTACATGGTTTCATTAATGAGATATATATCGAATCAAATCATACTGAGTGATGTTATCGAGCAACTTACCAGTATTAAAATACATGAAACACCTATTATTTTACTAAATACTGTGGCTGTCAACTATCGAACTATTTAAGCAACATGCAAGTAATATTAATTTGGTAGTGGGTATGTAGGTATAGGAACTGCATTGAACTGCTAATAACTATTGTTATTACAAAAATAGCTAGATTAGGGAGTGTAGTTGCTTTCAATTCTCTGTTCGTACTTGGCTTTATGGAGTAATTCGTCCTTTAAATAGTGATTCTCTTCATTCCGCATCAAAGTACATGTACAATGTAGGTATACTTACGAACGTACTCGTGTACTAGTACATGTGTATATGACAGAGTACGCACGCCGCACGTCTGTGACGTAGGGAATAATGAATATTCATGACTCCACTAAAGCTCGTGCCAATATATGCTACCTATATGAAATGGTTGTATGGAATACGGTGACGTAATAATCTACTTAGTATTAACGCTGTCCACGGTCATGTACTTGGAGTCAGCGCTGTTCGTGGTCATGTACTCGGAGTCAGCGCTGTTCATGGTCATGTACTTGGAGTCAGCGCTGTTCATGGAATACGGTGACGTAATAATCTACTTAGTATACGCTGTCCACGGTCATGTACTCGGAGTCAGCGCTGTTCATGGTCGTGTACTCGGAGTCAGCGCTGTTCATGGTCGTGTACTTGGAGTCAGCGCTGTTCATGGTCATGTACTCGGAGTCAGCGCTGTTCATGGTCATATACTTGGAGTCAGCGCTGTTCATGGTCGTGTACTCGAAGTCAGCGATGTTCATGGTCGTGTACTCGGAGTCAGCGCTGTTCATGGTCATGTACTCGGAATAAGTATATGGTAACAGAGGCATATAACCATCTTTCTCTGACTCGGCATACGTCGCAGCGGACGCGGTCATGACCGCAGAAGCAACCGACATGCTATGGGTTGGAAGCGGTAGAGGAAGCGGTCGTGGGTGCCGCATGTCCAACCGCGTTGACTGACCGAAGCTGTGCTGCTGGACTGGACTGCTTGACTGGGTGGATACGATGTCAGAGGGCTGCACAGGGCTGGATCTTAATTCCTTGATTTCATGATAAATCTCGGTTTCCCCTCCGTTCGCCTCTTGAATCTGTATAAAAGGGAGCATGATAGAAAAAGCTTTCGAAAAATCAATTTCAATAGCCTTGTGCGTCAGCTATTGAAATGATCGAACGATGGAAATGGAATATCACTTAAACACAATTTCGTAGGGCAATAAAAAAAACAGGGTATTGAAATTGCCTTTAAGTTAATTTTGTGAAAGTCTTTACAACCGTATCAGGTAAACGATAACTATATTATAGAAGAAGTATAAAAAATAGGCTTGGTTTTATTAGAGATGGTAATACAAACATAGCATGAAAATGAAGAGGAAGTAGAGAAGAAACGAAAAGAGGGATGGTGAACTTCAAAACCAGTGAGGAAGAATAAGAAGGGGAAGAAGGATGAGGAGAAGAAAAAGAAGGAGGAAGAGGAGAAGAAGAAGAAGAAGAAGAAGAAGGGGGAAATGAAATAAAATAATAACAAGAACAAGAACAAGAAGAAAAGAAGAACAAGACAAATGCGACTGCGTCTCCTGTATGCCTACGCCCTACATTCTGTTTTCATCGTGATATGACATGAATTATTCATGTCATATCACGATGAAAACGAAAAGCGAGTCGTGTGGTTCTTGAGATATTGCAATAGCAAGGTAATTTCAGGAATTGATCTCTTTGACCTTTGACCTTTGAACCCAAATCTGAACAGACCATCTTCTTATGGTGATACATGTACATACTATCGTCAAGTTCGAGGTTCATTACTCCAACCTCTTTTTTTTCTTTTCCCCTTTTATATTGCTGTTAGTTATTTCCCATAGTCAAGTAATTTTACATTACTTGTGTACATATAATTTTTGTTTACAAATCACATAGCCACTGTGTAACATGAGCAATAACCTCGATTGGAATTGGGTCAGTTTACGCGTGTTTCCTTATTGCCTATTCAGGAATGCGTTGTATTTGTATCACTTCAGTTGATTTCCCCACGCTCTGTCTGCGCAATTCGCCGACTGGGTGGCTGGAGTGGGCGGGGTCGGGGTGTGAGGCGATCTGTCTTACCCGCATGTTGCGTGTGGATTGTGTTGGTTGGGGGGGGGGGGGGGTTGTGTGTTTGAGTGTTAGTATGGTAGTGTTGAGGGTGTGTGTGTGTGTGAGGGGGGGTAGAGCGGATTGTCTCTTTCCTCGACTTTGCTCCTCCATCCTGTTGGTGGTTTGGAGTTTCCATTGTACCTGTGGATGGCTTATTTTTACTCCTTTTTCTTCATTTTGGGCCCAACGAAATTTTCAGTTTCTGATGCAATGCTATCTTGAGGTTCTTGCTTTTGTACTTGTAATTGTTATAATTCTGAATATTTCTATTACGTGTACTCTGCCTTTTTTTTTTTTTTTTTTCTCCCCAGATCATCTCAATCGTTTGTAAATATCTTAATTTGTCATTATTTTGTAACACAGCATTTGTATTTTTTGGGAAAGTTTGTATATGTTATGATTTGATTTCTTAATAAACACATAAATAAAAAAATAAAAAAAATAATAAAAAAAAAAGAACAAAAAAAAAAAGTTCGAGGTTCATATCTCCAGTGGTTCTTGAGATATTGCGTTAACGATAAAGCGGGACGGACGGACGGACAACCCGAAAACATAAAAGAAAAAAGAAAGACGTAGCGATAAACTAAATTAGAAAGAAAGAAATGCCTTACATTTTGGAATCTAGCATCAGAAAAGTTTGAATACAGTTTAATTACCGTGTACAGATTATTACTCAAAGTTGACAAGATAGATATTAAAGTTAAGCATCACCTACTCGATCAGGTGATAGTGTCACGTTATTCTCTTCTTGAGCTCCAGCTACTTGCATCGATCCTGCATGTGTAGGAACATAAAGATAATGAAAATGAACTGCAGTCAAATAGTGTTCTGTTGAGTCACCCGTTCATCATATGCCGGTGTATATAAATCATGCCTATATAACAGACCTGACCTTTAAGAATATCTTTATATAAAAATGAACTATATAACTTAAACTTGATGCATGTGTTTGGCAATACACAATAATCACCAGCATTTCTATCCAAATGACGTCATCAGCTTTGCTAAATTTACTCTCTTTTTTCAGGAGCAACCGCAAAAGTCACAGACGGTAGACACTAAGAAATAAATGTACAATTCTGCTACAATAGTAGCACCTTCCGCTACTATATTTAAGCACCCTCTGCCAAATACGCGTAGGTATACTTGCAAATCTGCACCCCAATTGCATCCTTATTTCTGTGTATAGGTCCGGCATACACTCTCTTCCGCTTATAATATATAATAATTCTGTCACAAAGATTTTTGTTGAGGCCTATATGTATCAAAACCCGTCTCATTTGTTTGGAAATCGAGCTTGAATCGATATATTAAAGGTAGTGGTCGTCATACCTTTGACGACAGCCCTGAGGACGACGGAGACAGTGACAACAATCACGAAAGCACTGACGATAACGGCGATGATGACGAAAATGAGGTCGCGAATCCTCAATTTCTCTGCAAAGATTATGAAGCAGGTATTGTGAAGAAATGTTACACTTTGTAAAACATTTTCAAGGGCTACGCATTCATAAGTCTAAAAATCATTACGAAGCAAAATATTTCATGAAGAAATAATTGTTAATTAAACTGTTTGTTTGATGATTGTTTTACCTGAATTCTAAGAAAGTGCTCGTAAGGATAGGCCTAAGTAACCAGGGTTACGACGGCTTTAAGTAATGATAATGAGAGTTAATGTCTTACCAAGGGGCACGAGCATATTGACTTTGTTTCGAACCCTTGACCTCCCGGTTACGAGACCACTGGTCTACCACTGAGCCATCGCACCTTCTTTCGTATTCATCAGGGGGAGTTTTTCATAAAGACTAAGATTAACTTTAAGTTGGACTTAACTATGGCAGGCTGTTCATGCCACTATTTGCTCTCTCTTCATTATGAGCTTTAGATAATACTTTTTCCTTCAAAAATGAATTATCAAATAATGTAAATTTTGTAGATTGGTGACCATGATTTGTACCGTCCCTTGAGAGACCAATGCCAGTAAATGGTGAGAGCAAACAGCGGCATGAACGGCCTGCCATAGATAATTCCAACTTAACGTCGATCTCAGCCTTTGTCAAACACCCCCAGGTTAAATAAATTTCAATAATCTTCTTCTTTTTTTATTTGCCAAGTATAAGCAGTTTGCAGATCAAATTCAGTTTATATTATAAGAATTCATTTAACATTTTCTAATTGATTCAACACATGCAACCTGAGGTCCATCAATTAAAAGTTGTATACTTTCTCACAGAGCGGGGAACAAGACAGTTTACTAAAATCACATTAAGATTGAAAAGCACAATTAAACAAAAATGTATGACGCTATATCCTTAACAACCGAAAGTTCACGCGGGACATTAATATGAGCATAAGTCATAAAACTATATTTCAGAGAAAACAACAGAAAATAGCTATGCCTATTCATGCTCTAAGACCTTAAAGAGTCTCTATTATGATATTCTAATTCTTGGTATTTTGTACATGAAACTCATCTAAAGTGAAAAATGGTCTCCGTTTGAACTTAATACGTATCTAAATATTTGTTAAATTATATTTTCCCCATGTATTCATGCCTAAATCACTCTGCTAAGCCCCGCCCCTTTTAAACCCCGAATTCTCGTTCTTCGAGAATGATTGACGTGTGACGTCAGAAACAGACATCATCGATATTGGCTGCTGAGAACCAGAAAGGTTATAACTCCTATCAGGCTTTTTACACAGACTTTAATAGCACCCTTCTGGCTCTCAACAGACGCTATATGGTATCTCCAAGGCTTATTTACATATGGCCATGAAATAGACTGATAATGAAAATCCTCAAATCATAATCGGTAGAAAAGGTTGAACATTGAACCCTCCTCCTTAGGCCTTAAAAAAGATGTTGTATTGCCCTTTGCGACCGACCCAAATATCTGTAAATCTACCGTTTTTTAGGAAAAAATGTATTAAAGCATTACAAACTGAAAAATATCAGCCCAAAGAGGGAACTAAAAAAAGTTTTAAAAAGTTTTAATTCTGGGGTGCTCTGTATGTTATTTTCGATTTGGAGAAAGATGGAAATGGTAGCCTTTTTTCTCTTTGTTTATTTTAAAATGTTTACCTCGATATGAGTTGCAAAAAAGAAAACAAAATAACAGATGTTCTCTGTCGGTACAGCTGAAACGGGCCATCCATCGTATATGATTCTTAAAGTAGCTTGGCGAAGAAATTTCACATAATCACTCAAAATGGGCCAATTATACATGTCCGGATAGCGTAGACCAATATGAAGACACACATTCTGCTCTAAAGTCTTGTAAATATAAATGAAACGCGGTAAGAAGCTTTTTCCAAGAACCTTCTCAGAACTACAATTCCTGGCTTGAACATTTTGTTCGCGCAGTAGGCCGATTATGACGTCCCTGGTTGGGCACGATCGCAATTCTAGGCCTCAAGCTCGCCTCTCGCACAGCTCGCGTGCGGTATTTTGCATAGCTATACGTATTCATTATCCAGACTTTGCATGCTTCATATCCTGACCAGAAAGTGGAATAACAAACTCTAGAAATCATGTAATTACATATATATTAAGCAAATTTATGTCATATAATACGAGGGGTGAATCGTGCAATTCGATTTGTCCAAATACCCTTCCGTTCTGTGTAACTTGCTGAGATGTTTTGTATTTGTTCGGTCATCATGCCTTGGCGTGAAAGTGATTGCTGTTGATTATATACGGAGACCATGATGAGTGAATCGCGAGCGTCCTTTTGCATTTGTATGATGTCCTGCAGCTGCAGTTCTATTTATGAATGGTGCAATTTGTAATTGATTTTCGCCAAATATAATCTCACATATAATCATCTTTGTTTTATTATCCGTGAAATTTGCCAAAAAGCCCCACACATCCCGAAAAATTAGAAAATGTCTCGCCCAGTCATGACAGATCGATCGGCGATCAACTGGCGGCCAGTTGAGCGGGGCCGGGGGAGCTGAGCGGCAGCTGGCAACTCAGCCAGCTCGCGCTGATAATGCTATCACTTGACCTGCACCAGCATCGACGCCGTCTTCTCCGAAATGTTCTCTTTCTTCCATCTCTCCTACATCCCCATCATCATCATCATCATCATCACTATCACTACCAGTACCACTGTTGTGGAGCTGTGCTCATCAACTTCGAATTCTAAATCGAAAACCTCTTCTTCGAGCTCGGACAATTTTGATCAGATATTTAGCGTTTGAGTGGCGTTTGTATACGTATAATGCATGCAGGCGAGAGTTGTGTGAGAGCTTGAGGATCGCACTCTCGCTCATGTGCCCAACCTCCTACGTCACAAATCGTACGTCACAATAGCGGGCCGATCAAGGGTGTAATAATAGGGGTAGTAATTTCACCACTTTTAAAAGCAGATGAGTCAAATCTGTAACAATTTTTGAAAACTAAATATGAACCATTAGAAAGATTGTAACATTAACTTTGCAATGATACCAACATTATTAAGGTTAAAAGCCTTTTTTTTAACCTTCGCTCAGCTTCTTTAAGTCTCATTATGTATATTATTCTCTTTTTTTAATTACGGAAATACAAACAAACAAACACACAACCTGCCGTATCTGAATCTTAAATTCCACCACGTATTGTTTATGTTTTTATTATGGAAATAAAATCAATCTTACAAACAAACAAAAACACAGCAAACATGCATTTAATAAAAGATATAAATGGGAACTCACCATCAGAAGTCGTCTGTAGATTCGGTCCTTGATCATTAATCAATACAGTGGGACTAGGGACGGAAGCCGGTGTACTCGCCGTGCTCTCCCCGCACAACCTATGACGGCAACGAAGGTCGACCTCGTAGGTGTTCGAGGCTAGGAGATTACGGACTTCGTGCACGTGGTCAACGACGTCACTGTACATAGTGCCGAGATATTGCGGGGTGCATCCAACGCCTGGAGGGTTGTTCAGTGACGAACCTTTAAAAAAAAATTAAAAAATAAAAAAATACTAAAATAACAAATTTTGAAACGATATTTATAATCTATAATTTCTCTTTTTGTCATTTCGAAAACAAGTTATTTGGTTTAAATGATTTTTATGGAGGCTTATCTGGAAGAACAACCTTTTTAATTCGATACGGGTATAAAGGAATGCGTTTTAAAGGGGGTGTGTGTATGGTGCTTTCGGGGACTTTGGGGGGACTTGGAGGTTCTTTTCTGCATGTGCCTCGCTTAAATTGTGTAATCAAGAAAAAAAATCTTTTTGGGGAGCGAGGCGGGGGGTGGCTTGAGCCTCTTACTCCTGAACCGGTATATGGTAAACAATTTTATACTAAAAAAAAAACGTGATCTAATATCTCGGTTTCGTTGATTTTCGCCATCGGACTCATAAACTTTCGGAAAACTTCGGCCAATACAATTTTATCTTCGGCTTACCTTGCGTGGTATCGCAGGTGCTGAGAGTGCATGAAGAGGAGTGTTGAATGCCGCTTAGATTGAGAAGGAGAGAGGTAGAGAGTTCTTGCTTAACTGACACGGCCAGCATAGAGTCAGTCAAACCTGGAAAGAGAAATGATAAACGTAAACCCTGGTCGCAAAGACTCTCGAGAATGTAACGCATTGTCAATATCAACATCATAATATGTGGAGGTGTCGTGGTTTAGTGGATACGTCACCGGACTGTGGATCACATGGTTCGTGGTTCGAGTGGTCCCGCTGCGGGTATCACTGTATTTAGCAAGACACTCATCTACATTTGCCACACTCGACTCAGGTGAGGTAAATGGGAAACCTGGCGTTAAAATGCTAGAGCGCCATAATGGCAGCCATGCTAAAGCCGGGGTAATAATTGTAAAGCGCCAGGATTGCCAAGCCTAATAGACATGACCGCTATACAAGAACTCATTGTATTGTTATTATTATCTTTAGATTGAACGTAAAGTCTTTTGATTATGTAATAAAATAATAGACATATTATACATCATTTTAATAATCGCCTAATAGGCGATAGACTAGGCTACAAAAATTGTCTTAGGTCGATTTTTCGAAAGTATTTTAGATGTTGGAAGCTAATAACAGAATAATAACAGAAGTAACATAAAAATTAACCAGAGAGAGAGAGAGAGAGAAAGAGAGAAAGAGAGAGAGAAAGAGAGAGAGAGAGGGGGGCGCGCGCGTGAGGAAGAGTGGGGGAGGGGGGAGCCCCCAAAGATATAGGGAAAATCAAGACAGCTGTAACTCACAGATAGCTTTCTCGACAATAATGTTCTCCGCCAGAGCCACGTGACCAACCCTGCATCGCAACACCTTTCCGTCATCCTCTATCATTGGATTATAATCCAACGCGCTGATGACCCTCATCATACCCGAGGTCATCACCGTGGTCGTCACCTCGGCGTTGTCGGTCACGTTCTCATGATCGAGTGACCACGTGATGACGGAGGCTGGAAAGCTGCTACCAGCGATACAGTATGGCCTCTGTGGCGTCGAGGAACTCATGTGGTCGTTAAGACCAAGAATGTTGATTGGTTGATCAGGCGGTTCTGAAGACAACGAAAAGTTCAACAATAAATCAGCAATTAGATCATCAATCCAAAAAAAACGATGGCATTTGCAGAACTAATTCGCCATCATAATAAACTTGACGGCGAACCCCGGTTTCCTCTCCTACATTTACAAGTACTATGTACATTTGCTATCATGTTATTGTCCTAATAACGCCAATAGTTTTTTTTTTAAATCAAGATTTAGATGTTAAAGTCCTTGTCCAACTTTAAGTACATAGATTGATAATTATGATTATGTATAAAAAAAAAGTTGCGTTGACAATATAATCAATGTTTAACTTTCAAAAACATGATCACAATAAAGATAGTTTCACGATCAAGAGAAGCACAAAAGGGCAAGTTAGACATTACATCTTAACGGAGATTGCACGAAAAGAAATTCTAAGAATTGTTCATGAATGATAAAACTTAATTAAACGGTTAAATGAAAATCCAAAATTCAATCCTTGGACTCATCAGTCACGGTTCACGGCCATGCATTATGCTTCGAGGCATGGTCACACAGAGAAATTTTTCCTTTAGGGGACCGGGGGAAAATGCAATGATTTTTTGATAATTTATTGCATTTTCTTTGTTTTTGTGTATTTGTGGGGGGCTGCCCCCTACCGTAGCCCCCGATACGTTCAGTAATGGTTCAGTGGCAAAGCAATTGCCTCGTAACTGTGAGGCCTCAGGATCAAAACCATGTCGATTTGCTATATTATAGTGCTTTTTTGTGATGCATTAATCCTCATTACTGTCAGTTCTGACTGGAGGACGTAGGTCCCCTAGTTTCTAAGCATAATAGCACTCCCATGCTTAAGCAGTCACGCAAAACAAACACCACAATGACCAACAATGTATTTAGGACCAATTTTGATTTTGCTGTTATTAGTTGGTTTTTAGTGGCAATACTTCTTTAAAGAAAATAATGACGAGATAAAATTATATCTTGCCAGATTACTGTTCCTATCCATTTTAAGCGCTGCCCTGACAAACCTGATGAGTTACCTTTGTAATATTTACTGCAAGGAGCCTATAGTGTGGTGCGGTATGTCACTGAAACAGCTCTCGTAGGACTTTTGTGCCAAAGTTGATTTTTTTTTTTTTTTTGCATTTTTTGTTGTTGCATTTTTGGATTCATTGGGGTCCAAGCTATTTGAAATTGATGGTGTTCAAATTTTCCCGAAGACACCAAATTTCCCTATTGCGCTTTATATAAGCCATTTTGGCGCCCAATATGGACCCCCCAGGAAATGAAGGAGGGGTCTGAAAATTTGAACCCCATCATTTTTGGCCAATTGGGACCCTTTTGAAGCCAAAACAGCAACAACAAAAAATCAACTTTGGCACACAAATCCTACGGAATTACATACCATACCGCACTACACTAAGTCAATGTCATTTCACACGAACCTTCTACATGGATGACAATGCTTGTATTACGAACTAATCTCCCTTCCATCACGGCTTGGCATGTCAGTAGTTTTCCGTGATGCAAGCGACCAGGGTTAGCGATGACGAACGACGATGTCGTGTCTCGAAGTCGAACATCGTTTGAATTCGATGTCGATGTCCCCGGGCCTGTCTCATCGAGAGCGTCGTCGATATACCATGATATTGTCACGGGAGGTCTGGATCCGATGGCCTCGCACACGAACTCAACGTCCAAACCAGGTTTGAGTGTCACGGTGCCCTGGTGGATGATGACGGGGGTGTTCCCTGCTCGACCTCTGAGAATCAGCTCACGGGGAGCTGGAGAAGATTTAAAAAGGGAGGGGAGGTGATGCACCGATTCTATGATTCGTATTCTGTCCGTAATTCACTTTAACCCGACCCTGGGTCTAAAAATCTCTTTTAACTAATTAAAACACCGATCTCAGTATGACTTCGGGTCTAATTTTTGAGTAGAATACGGTCCTGTGAAATCGAGCGTTGATCTTGTATTTTCCTTATTTTTAATTTGTATCCCCCTTTCCTTTACAGAGACTATGTCCCTTTTGCAGCCAACATCAAATTCTGTAGGAATTACATATATGACCTAGTGAATTTAAACATAGTAGTGTCCTTGTATTCAAATTATACAAGGAAACCCGTCTTTTTTCTAGACCTCACTGCCATATATTATTGACTGACTGACTGACAGCATTTGCCTTCATTAATAACCCACTACTTGTAATGGCCAAAATTAAACTCATTGAATCTTTGTGCATCACAAAACGTACGACCATTCGGTACAAGACATAGACGAAAGACTTCATGCATGGCTGTTTGTCAACGAAACGGAGTTAAGTCTCTTGTCAATTCTGCTTGTTGCTACGGCAGGCAGCCAGTGAAAACCAACTTTTTAAATCAAATTATGTAAATGCAAGCATTACTCTAAACAAACAGAACTTTGTTATTCCTTGCTCATTTTTCCTGATTGAGGTGTCATGTGAAAGGGCAGAAACTGAACTTTCTAGAAATGTGATTTTCTTTTTGAGTTTGAGGTTATTTTATTTATACACGGTAAAAGCCCGAAAAAGTTCGCAGACTGGTTTCAATCAGGGCCGTGTCGATAAAAAACAACAAATCATGACATATAAACAAAGGTAATATAACACAGACAGATTCACAACCATAACACGACAATATATAGGAAATAAGCTAAAAACACTTTACTTAATTAGAACTATATTGGTAGACCTAAAAGATAAACAATTGAATAAGTTAAATATATGATCATCATAATATGTTTGCATATATATATATATAAAGTAAAAACAAAAAGAAGTTTAACAAGATTATAAATAAGTTAAGAACATATTATGTATTTATGTTAAATATTAAATAATCAAACTTTAAAACAATAAACAAAAGAAAACACACATAATGTAGAATGTGTAATAATTATGAAATTAAGACAAATGCGTATTCCATATTAAGTAGAAATAAAAATGAAGTATGGAATAATAATAAATACATAAGAGCATTGTGAATATGGATCAGTTAAAAACGAAATTCAGATACCGTGCGCCAAATGACTTTTTGGTTCCCTCTCTTCGAATAGGTTTTAATCACACATGCGTGAAATAGGCATCATATGAGCTGCATCGAATGAAAGAATAGGCTCTAAGCTTTACAAATATGTGTCATTTATTAATTATAGGCCTAATTGTGATTAAGTTATGATAAAACATCGATAATTCTCGGTTTCGTTTTTTCTGGGATGCACTGTATATCATTTTTCTTTGCCCCTGCTGCGTTTTCCTTTTTTCCCTTTAAAAAATATAATTATCTATTAAATTGTTCATTTCTCTATTATGATTTTTGCTCTTTCTCTTTCTCCTTTTTTCCCTTTTCTTTTCTCTTACTTCTTTTATTTTCGTTTCCTTTTGCTTCACCATCATATCTCTCCTGTCCCTTATCTCTTTCTGTTTCACTTATTCTTTCTACTTTAACTTCTTTCTCCTTCTTTTCTCTTTCTATTCATCTTTCTCCGCTTTGACTCTCTTTTCTAACTCCATCTAATTCCCACCTCTCTCTCTCTCTCGCTCTGTGTGTGTGTGTCTCTCTCTCTCTTTGTCTCTCTCTCTCTGTCAACGTCTGCTCTCTAGTCTTTCTAAGGTCTTTTCTTCTCTTCTCTTTCTCTCTCTCTCTCTCCCTCTCTCTCGCTTTCTTCGTCTGCCATACCACAATTCTTGCTTTGTATTTGAGACATCCATACTAATTACCTCAAAATATTACTATATACAAAATTAAATTTTGATAAGCGCTTAGAGACACTATGGAAGTTATATACCCTATAAAGCATTGTTTATAATGTTATTACTGGTGAATTATGATGAATCCTGTGATGTGCATGTTTAATCAATAAATTGACATTTAAAAAGAAAAAACAACTAGTTTGATTTTGGTTT
Source organism: Strongylocentrotus droebachiensis (assembly GCA_035222895.1). Lineage (NCBI taxonomy): Eukaryota > Metazoa > Echinodermata > Echinoidea > Camarodonta > Strongylocentrotidae > Strongylocentrotus > Strongylocentrotus droebachiensis. Next base: position 14,258 of record JAVYIG010010236.1, read on the forward strand.
GATTTTTTGTGCGTGGCTCTTTTCAACATATTACAAAATAATATACACACTAGGTACATGTATATTTTTTTTAACCAAAAGTCAAAATACATATATGGTCATATGATATAAATCAATTACATTTGAATCTCACCTGCTACGACTTCCAGATTCACACTAGAACTTTTCAGGGTAAACCATCTTATCTTCACTTGGCACATGTACATCCCCTCATCGTCGATCTGGACTTCGTTGATGGTTAGGTTTCCACTCGATGTGAAGTCCACAGAGAGACTATATCTGCCCTCCCTCTTAAGCGAATCCTCGTTAGAATACGAAATAGCTAAGATGGTATGTCCATCTTTCTTCCAGACAAGATGAACTAAATCATTTCTGGACGATGTCGGTGTGTAAGAACACGACAAGGTGGTCGATGCTCCGCACCAAGCCTGACCTCCGTCGGCTGTTTGAACTTCGATTCCATGAGAGAAACCTGTAAGAAGATTTTAAAGGGAAAGATAACATTTCAGATTTGTCTTTTTCAAGTAAGCTAAATTTAAATTTAAATTTATTTTATTTATTTATTTATTTTTCAGTTATACCTATCAGCGGTAATATTCTGTTGATGATTAATGGACGAGGACAATCAGGCAATAGATTCGGATATGGGAGGGTCGTAATATTCGTTTCAAGCAGGCCATGCTGACCACCCCCCCCCCCTCTCTCTCTCTCTCTCTCTCCCTCTCTCTCTCTCTCCCTCTCTCTGATAAACCATTGATGACCAAATAAAAGGGAGTTAATAGATTAGAGGAAGGGATTGATCAATGAAGTGTATCTCTTTTCTGAACACCTCATATCTTACTAGACTGATTTTTTATTTTTAAAAAGAAGAAGAAAAAACGTTTAATAGTGCAGGGATTTTACAAACCAACATTATGATCTTTCTTTTTTACATTTCAAATGAAATTCAAATGATCTAGAAATCGGCTAGTGTTCCCCCCCCCCCCCCCCCCCGAAGGTTTATTTAATTCCGACGGTTGGTTATAGTTATACGCAGGCGCGTACGCAGGATTTTTTCAAGGGTTGGAGGGGGGGTAAGGTCAGCTTTTTTAGGTCAACCATGGGAATTTTTTTTATTTTTTTTTTCAATAAAAAACAAAAAAACAAACAAAAGGGGGGGTTTTAGAGAAATTTAGGGGGTTTACACACACAAAATTACCAAAGGGGGGGGTTTAACCCCCCAAACCCCCCCCCCCCCCCCCCCGTGTACGCGCCTGGTTATACGATATGTTTGAATGTTCATAACTCCGAAAAATTCTGAAAATTGAAATAGGGCTCGTAATTCCCATTCATACATGTCATAACTCCGATATAAAAACGACATAATGGCCAGGATTTCCGAAAAAAACAAATATCGTATTATTTTGGGGCATTATGTAATTATGACCGCCGCCCCTTTAAATCTACACAGTTGGATAAGCCAATCTGCGGTATTATTGAAGTTTTGAACAAGAACATTTGGAATAACGCATAAAATTAATACTACGAATGATATCATAAACCATATTTCATTTTTGGAGAATCCCTTATAAATTCTTATGTTCGGAATGATGAATCTTCGGAATTCTAAACCTTCAGAAAAGTAATTTCAGCTTAGAAATAATGATAATGATGATTTATATAGCGCTTAATAATACTAATGTTTGTATGTACTGCACAATTATTTCCCCGGTATTAGCCGAGCTACCTTGATAAGGTTCTTGGTATTTGAGGAATTCTTTCTACCGGGTATACCCAATTGCCTAGATGGAGAGTGGCAAATTAGATAAGTGCCTTGCCAATGGACAATAGTGCTACGGCGGGACTCGAACTGCAAACCATGTGATCCATAGTCCGGTGACGTATCCACTATACCAAAGGTTAGTGTCAAATCAGTTTTAAAAAAAAATTAGAGTTGGTAGCAGCGTAAACTTCATGTTATGGTTACATCAACCATTCATATTCTTATTCTTCTTCTTCTTATTATTATTATTATATATTTTTAACTCCCATTCGTTTTCTGAGAATGATGAGAGAGCGTTCTCATACTTTTCCCTTCCATGCACCCCGAAGAACATACAGTATATAGATTTTATAAGTCTAAAAGGGCGGTGTTATGATGAGCAAATATTCTCTCTTGAAAGAAGATCGATGGATAAATCCCAGCATACAATCATGTACGATAAATAAGCGTGAGATATGACGTTTAAATGGCGTGCTATAACAATGTATGATCCACAAATATTCACAGTTTTGATAGAGATAGACATTATCACAGCACACCCTATGCAATGATGGTTTGCGAGGGGTTCGTCCCTCTTCCCCCACGACTTTAATTTCACTTTGTTTCATATTTATATCTTGTTTTATCTCTGTCTTCTTTTTTTACTTCAAACATGCGGATTGTCAATTTTCTGATTTTATATTTTGTCGACAGAACTTACCTTTGCATCATTTTGCTGTTATTTTCCTTTTCAAAATGTTAATATGAAATATGAAACAACAAACCTATACCTGTATTGAACATACATATCATTATCGGGACGATTCATTTAAGAGTCCAATTTTGTGCTTAATGTAAAAAAGTTTTCCCACGAACGAATATCATGAATATAAAAAATGATTCTCAAATTACAGAAACAGGAACTTTAATTTCTTACCGATCAAGAGAAGCACCGCCAAATATAAAGTAGATTTGAAGAAAACGTGATTATTCCGGTGCAAAAACATGTTTAGTGTCCCGAAATACAGCCGACAGTTTAGATCATCATTAAGTTTCTCAAATCATTTGAAGGCCTAATACAGGTATCTACTCAAAAGTCCGACATGACTAAAAGTATACCGTCCTGAAATGCTCATTTGTTTAATATGCCGAGTGGTAATTACTAGTTAGAAGCTAATAGATCACACGATGAACTGCAATCGGTCCGCTCATTTTATGACCATTTCTAAATTTGTTCGGATTTCAGATGGAAAAAAGTACGAATTGCGCCTTCCGTCATCCACTCCCTGCACTTTATGGCGGAGAATATCTTTCGCAGCACAAATACCATCTGGTAGATTTACAATGAGGAAGGAGAGAACAAATCATTTCGATATGACCACTTATCTATCAAGTTTTCTTTCGAGAATAAGTGTTAGAAACTGATAATCTATTTATATAATGTGGACCTAAGTGAGAGTATATCAATCTACATTGTTCTATTCACCATTGCTCTCATAATCTTGTATGAAACAAAATTGTATACTATTCTCCTTTTCTATACACTTATCAAACTGTCAGAAAAAAAAATGTGTTCTATCAGAATGATTCTCTCCTCGTTTAAGAAATTATACAAGATGATGATGTGTTAAAGAGAAGGTTGAGTTCTGGGAAGAGGTGAAAAATAATTTGTGAGCGTTACTCATTCTTATTATGCAAGTGTGGAAGAACATCAGATAAGACATGTTCCCTAAAAAGCATTGCTCTTCAAATGCCTTCATATTCTAAATATGCATGTAACATCGTAAAAATCGGGGGGCCGGCTTTTTACGCCACGTGTTTGTGTAGTCCCATATACGTCTTTCTGTGTACAGTGTTTGTAACTTTACCAAGACTTGGCCAAATTTCTTATCATTTTGTTGATTCCAAAACCTTGCAATACACACAAATTCTTATATGCGAGATGATCAACCTTTTCTGATCGGTTCCACACCGTTTCTTTCACAATGCAATCACATGACCAGAACTCAACTTCATCTTTAATATGTGGAGGTGACTAGAACACTACACAAGTACTCGCTTTAGACACATGCGGGGTATCTCATGTATAATAAACTCAGCAATAATCGTTTGAAAATTATTCAACAAATTAAACTAATAGGCATTTGGAGAAAAATGTACCCGACAAAAAAACAATTCACTTGGCGTCAGCAGGCGTTTGGTATTTGCTCAAGGGGGGGGGGGGGGGGGGGGGGGTAGGAGGGGGGGGGGGGGGGGGGGGGGGTAGGAGGCACTTTTTTTTGGGTCCAATTTTTCAGGAAATATTTTGCGCCGACTCAGTCAGCAGGTGAATAAGCGGGGGGGGGGGGGGGTGAGACCACTATTTTTTTTCACCTAATTCGTGATTTTTTTTTTTTAAAGTTTTTTGTTGTTGTTTCAAGTTTCAAGTTTCAAGTTTATTTATCTTTCTTTCATAACACACATTATAAATATGACATGAATATAAAGGAGTCAACAGAATATGGCGTTACAATAGAAAGATGAGGTGACCTTGGTTGAAAGCAAGGCTTGTGGATTTAAGGTCCCTCATGAGTAGTTTAAGAGTATGTCCTAAAAGAACAAACTCGTCAAATAAAAAATTAAAAAACTCGTACATTTAAATGCTTACAAAACTAAACTAACTAAACAACTGAGAAAATATTCAACATAAATAAGTACAATAAAATCTACTGACTACTAAATAATGGCTATAAACAACAGGAACAGGAATATACTACGAGCAAAAGGACTGAAACACAGACAAAAACTAAACAAGACAGACAGATGAATAGATGTGAGAAACGGGAGTAGAATAATGCTGACCTATATAGCAAATAGTTTTCTTAAATATTGATCACAACTATAAATCTAGACGATATCGACTCAAATACAGTAACTTCAGTTTGCGCTTAAATACATAAATACTGACCGATTGCACTATTCTTGGTTCAAGGGAATTCCAAAACCTAGGTCCAGTGGACCCCAAAGTAGTAAGGGCAAATTGCGTTCTAACAAGAGGTAAGTGATATGCTTGCGCCTGTCGTGTCGAATAACTATGAACTTGGTTATTTTTCTTAAATATTCGAGCCAAGGCTACTGGCAGTAGACCTGCATTCAATTCATACATTAGAGCTCCTAGTTGTACATGATAAATATCTTCAACTTTCAAAACACCACTATTAAAAAAAAGAACATCTGTATGCGCAAGGTAGTGAGTATTACAAACAATTCGTATTACTCTTTTCTGTACCAGTAGTAATTTATCCATTTGAGATTTGAATGAGTTGCCCCAAGCAAGCACACCATAGTGCAAATATGGCAAAATCAAAGTTGCGTACAACATATGTAAAATATTCAGTGGGAACACAGATTTCAATTTATAAATTACACCAGTATTTCTTGACAATAATTTACAAAGTTTACTAATATGGTACTTCCAATTTAAATGTTCATCAATATGCAAGCCAAGAAATTTAAATGTAGATACCCTTTCAATCTCAACACCATTAAACATTACATTGCCAGGCAATATACTCAGGGAATTACTAAAGAGCATATAATTAGTTTTTTTAAGATTTAAAGACAACTTGTTTGCTTGAATCCACAAAGTCGCATTAGTCAACTCGGAGTTTACAGTCTGCAAAAGAGTTTGTGGATTTCTGTGAGAGAAAAATACACTCGAGTCATCTGCAAATAAAATGAATGATAACATCTTTGCGGAAAGTTGAAAATCGTTAATATACACAATAAACAAAAGCGGGCCTAGAAGGGATCCCTGTGGGACCCCACAAGTGACGTCCCGCATATCTGAATCAATTCCATTTAAAGAAACAAACTGTTTCCTATTTGTTAAGTAGCTTCTAAACCAATCTAATGCTATTCCCCTTACACCATAATGACACAGTTTATCTATTAAAATATAATGATTTACAGTATCAAACGCTTTAGAGTAGTCTAAGAAGACACCAACTGTATGCATGCGTGCTTCTAAGGCACTGGATATCTTATCCACCAAATGTAGAATAGCATGAGTTGTAGTGTGTTTTTCACGGAAACCAAACTGAAAATTTGACAAAATGTTAGCATTCATCAAAAATGTTATCGTCCGAGTATACATTAGCTTCTCAAGAATTTTAGAAAAGGAATTCAACAAAGAAATAGGACGATAGTTATTCAAGATAAGGGCATCACCCTTTTTAAAAATGGGTACAACCTTTGCAATCTTCATTTTCATGGGTACAACACCAGTGGTCATTGATAGATTAAAAATATGTACGAGGGGTTCTACAATACCAACAATTACATTTTTTATCAACTCATTTGTTATATAGTCACAACCTGGACTTTTCTTATTCTTTAAAGAATGTACAATATCAAATAATTCTTCTACAGTCGTTGGCAATAAAAATAAACTATTATGATTAGGGTTTTCTAAAAAAGATTGAAATGTTTTTTGAGACTCTGGAATGTCACGCGACAAATTCTGGCCAATATTACAAAAATATTCATTGAATTTATCTACAATAACTTCTGGATCATCAACTACATTCCCATCAATGTTTAATTTACTTACATCAGACGCTTTCTGCTTTGGCTTAAAAACATTCCTAATCACTTTCCATGTCCCTTTTATATCATTATGAGTCGCCTGAAATTGAGCACAGTAATACTGCTTCTTAGCAGCACGTAGGATTGAAGTAAGAGTATTCCGATAAATAGTATATTTCCTATGAGAAGACTGAGATTTACTAATCTTATACTTATAGTACAACTTATTTTTCCTGTTTATTGACCTCAATATAGAATTAGTAATCCATGGCAATCGAGGGGTTGTTCTACGATTTCTACTATTACATTTACGTAAAGGTAAATGTTTATCATACAGCAAAAAGAATGTATTTAAGAATTTATCATATGAGCTATCAACATCACAATCACGTAATACTTCTCTCCAATCACTTGCTAATAACTCATCTCTAAATCTAGCAATACTGGTAGGATTACTTTTTCGAACATATCTATTACTAGAAATATTACGGATATTCCTACCAAAAGACATCCTCGCATATACTGGAAAGTGGTCAGACAAATCTGAAATTATAATACCCGCATCTGGTAAAGGTCGTACATTACTAAAAATGTTATCAATGAGAGTAGAAGAAGTGTCTGTAACTCTGGTAGGTTTAGTAATTAAGGGCAATAAAGAGAAAGATATAAACATGTTTAAGAAGTCACAAATGTGTGCATTCACATCGTGCTGAAGAAGATTAACATTATAATCACCCATGACAAAGACTGTTTTATGTAAAAATATTGAATTTGATAACACAGTTTGCATTTCATTTATAAACAAATTCACATTACCTTGTGGTGGTCTATAAACGACCCCAATTATAACATTTTGTCTGCCCGGAAAAAACAATTCTACAAAGACACTTTCCATTAAATCATTCATTACATTAACTTCATTTAAAACTCGGTAATTCAACTGCATGGGGACATACAATGCGACACCTCCTCCCCTCCTATCTTGTCGATTATTCATAATTATATTACTTCCTGGAAGAGAAAACACATTTCCTTCAATTTCACTAGATAACCAAGTTTCAGAGATTCCTATAACCATAGAACTGTAGCACATATTCCGCAAAAATACATTTAATTTACCAAAGTTTGCTTGCATACTACGAACATTAAAATGAAGAAAAGAAAGCTCGTTATCACCAGAATTACCTATCTTTTGAGAGAATTGGCTTTCTGTACAATAACTACAGTGACTCATGACAGCGTCATTGCCTTCACCAAGATCATACTCTAACGAGTCTGCGCTAGATTCAAAATAGTTGCGTATATTATCATCATTTGTGATCATCATTTAAAGATTCATACATGAATAGAGTGCAATATAATTGACAGTAATTGACATAGAAAGGCAGCCTACTAAGTGCAAAAGAAAAGGACATAAATATGTACAACAAAAACGGTTGAGTATACTCAAAAATATGCATTATAGGCATAGGAAGAACAGGATCAAACATGGAAAAGGTGAGAGAAAAATTGACAAGAGAAAGAAAAACAGCGGAAGAGGGATAGAGAGTGGAAAAGATAAACATAAATGAAAACAAGCAGTAGAACACTGGAAGATGTTTACTGCCAGCCATAATTTGCCATGAGAAATGCGGTATGGAACAATGTTGGATCAGATGGAGAGAAAAGAGAAGTGCGTAAAAGACAGAGCAATATAAGGAAACACAAGTGTAGAATAAGATTTATCGATCACAGTTTGGCAATATCTGCCTCACATGTAATTAGTTTCTTGATGAAACCACCATGTGAGTCCTTGATGCCAGCAAATATGCGGCCATCGATGCTCCACGCCCTCAAGACTTTCTCCGAGTGACGCACCTTGTGAAAAAGTTTCTGATTTGTTGCAATCAGATCCTCATTTATATAATTATATACCCGTCCCCTTGAGCTTGGAACGGGCTTGAGAAAACTTGACTTTTGTGCGGTAGGCGCCGAACTGTACAACTATGGGCCGATCCTTTGACCGGTCCACTGCTGCACCGTTGCCGCCTCCAGGTGATGTGTGGTAGGAGCGGTCAATGTCAGCTGGAGTAATCGTGAAACCCAGCTGATCGGCCAACCGACAGATGGCATCATCCGTAGACTCCTGTGGGCGCTCCTTAATGCCATGGATACGGAGGTTGTTCCGCCGGGAGTGCTGCTCCTGGATATCAGCCTTCCGCTCGAGACGGGAAACAGCATCCCTACAGCTTTCCTCAGATTTCGTGAGGCGTTTGATTTCCTCCGCATGAGCCCGAACCTGCCCCTCTAGCTCCAGAACTCTCCCCTCCTGCTCCTCGAGACGGGTGACTAGGCCAGCGACCGCTTCTGTGACTGCTTTTATCACTGCCTTTTCCACGATATTTGCCAACAAATCACTGTTTCCAAGCTCGCTTATAACGTGGCGAGCAATCTCTGCAGGGGTATTTTTTGCAGGAGGCATGGTAACGCTTTCCCAATTCCAAGAAAATGGTGATCAAGATGACGGAAATAATCTGTGGCTAGGCTAGTGAATATACAGCATCAAAACATCACAACACAGCACAGGAGTTAATTATGTAAACAAAAAATCAGTGCCAGTACAGTGCATGGCTGCATACATGTTACCACAGTGAGCTGCACATGGTACGTACTAACACAAAAGTTAATGGGTGGTACAGTTGAAAGTGGCCATGTGCAAATCCAGGGAAATGGTTACCCAAAGATAACCCTTGATGAGGCTGGCAGTAAAACAAAACAGAGGTCAAATGTCACTACATCACTCCTTAGCCTAGCAAACAGAGGCTACAATGATCATGACCTCCAAACTGAGGATAAATCAAACTTTATTGAGGTTATAATGACAAGCTATGTAGCTATGTAGCCGTCAGCCCCCCCCCCCCCCCCCCCCCCCATGGATCCGCGCCTGCAGAGGATCCAGACGGCGTCAGGGGGGGGGGTAGCCAAATCTTAATACAAAATTTAGTGCCGAATCATTATTATCCTATTTTTTTATCGTTTTGGGGGGCTAGGGGGGGCGGACCGGAATCATCGCTACGTAGATCCGCCCCTGATCGCATTTAAGTCCTAGGCGAATATCGGTATACAATATATCGATTAATACAGATTTAAACCACTTAAATGAAAGCGATGCATTTATTTGTTAAGGGCCATTAACAGAAAAGGAATGTTATCAAATGATTATATTAACGGAGAATAATAAATCACCTGGTGGAGATGGTTTAAGTGCAGAGTTAAATGTTTCTGACATGAGATTAAAGATGTATTAGTTTACAGCTTAAAGGGAGCATTCGAAAAGGGAGAGTTATCAGATAGTCAAAAACAAGCAATAATCACGTTGTTATACTAAAAAGGTGATGAGAAAAATTGAATGATTGTAGGCCCATTTCTAAATATAGATTACAAATTAATAGCAAGGATTTTATCTAAACGACTGCAACAGGTTATTCATAACATAGTTTCTGTTGATCAAACTGGTTATATAAAAGGTCGCTCTGCCTCCAACGTCATTGATTGTTACAATACAAAGGAGGAGAAAAGAATTTTCCCTTTTTTAGACTTCAAAAAGCATTTCATTGCGTTAACCGTATCTTTCTTTTACAAACATTGAATAAACTCGATTTTAAAGAGTCATTTATTAGTTGGGTTAAAGTGTTATATACCAAACCTCAAAGTAAAGTCATTAATAATGGATTGATTTCACAACCATTTGACATTACAAGAAGTGTTAGACAAGGGTGCCCTCTATCGGTGTTGCTATTTGTTTTGGTTGTAGTGATGGCAACACGGATAAGATCCAATGCAAATGAGTAGTATACGTGTGTCAGTGACAAATTATTCTCAGCTTGCTGATGATACGACGTTATTTGTTTTTCCAGGTGATCTTGCTATCCCGGCCGCATCTTATTTTTTCGTACCAAGCGAGCCCAGATTCCAGTATGAACTCATTTTCATGCATAACAAGCTACGAAAGGTTGCGAAGAGGTCACAAACAATAAGACTTTGATTATTTATTGACTTGCCTCACCATTATAAAGGCAAAAAAATACTGAGATTCGAACCCTGAAGTCAACTCCAAAGTTCTATTAGTATTACGCTGTCCTTACCGATTGAGCTAACGATGAGTTGATGACAGGTTGATTTGTATAATCTGGGCTTGTTGAGGTATCAAAAAAATAAGATGCATCCCCCTCCCACTCAGTGTTTTTTAGGGTACGTGTATGATTGTTTCCTCCCTTTGAAAGCACCCCTTATCTCAGGACTGCCAACATATCTGAACCCCCTTTCGTGGGCTTTTCCTGCCTTAAAGACACCCTTAAATAAGGAACTCTGATCAATGTACCCCCCCCCCTTATCATTGATATTCAATATATTTTATAACCCTTTTTTTAATTTCTCAGGAGTCCAAAGAGAGAGAGAGAGAGAGAGAGCAAAAAAACAACACCCTTTTTGATATGTAAATAGCAACATTAAAAGGATTTTGAATAAATTGTGTTTACGAAACGATTTAAAAATATGTAGTGTCGTAATATTACGTTAATTTTTTCAATCATGTGATTTTGTGTAATATGTATATCGTATTAATTTTAAGAAATAATTTCCTCGAAAGAGGATTTAAAAAAAAAGTATTGTTCTGCTCTTAAGTGGGTAAAGACGATTCTGTACCTTCTATAGCCATTAGTTCCCACGAATTACAAGGGTGATCTCTCTCTTTCTAAAACGCTTTCTCTCCTCTCTCCCTCTTGTTTCCCCCCTCTCTCTTTCCTGTTCTCTCTCTCTCCTTTTTGTTCTCTCTCACCCCTCGTGTTCTCTCTCCATTTCTCTTTCACTATCTTCCCACACTCTCTCTCTCTCTCTCTGTCTATCTATCTTCTTGGTCTCTGTTTCTCTTCCTTCTCATTCTCTCTGCAATATCGGGTTGTCCCTCTCTCTCTCTTCCCATCTACATGCATCTTTCCTGGTGTCTCTCACTATTTTTGTTCTCTCTCTCTCTCTCCTTTTTGTTTTCTCTCTCCATTTCTCTTTCACTATCCTCCCACTCTCTCTCTCTGTCTATCTATCTTCTTGGTCTCTGTTTCTCTTCCTTCTCATTCTCTCTGCAATATCGGGTTGTCCCTCTCTCTCTCTCTTCCCATCTACATTCATCTTTCCTGGTGTCTCTCACTATTTTGTTCTCTCTCTCTTTCTTTCTTCCTCTTAATCATTCCATTCTCTCTTCACCACCCTTGACGTCCGTTTCTGTCTGTCTGTCACTCTCTCCCACCTCACTCCATCTCCTTTTTGCCCCTCCCCCTCTCTCTTTTTCTCTATCTTCTCATTCAGTCACCCTCCAAAGTCATCTAGCTATCTCCATTTCCCATACTTTGTCCTTGGCTATTATTTTCTGTTGAATTCCCCCTTTATTGATCTTCTCTCTCACTCATCTTTTCAAATTCCTCTTTGTTTTTGTTAGCATCTCCCTTTTCTGCTCCTCTAAATTTTAGTTTTTTCTTGCTTCCTCCCTTTGAAGTTTAAATGTGTGTGTCCGTTTCTCTCTTCTCTCCCTCCCAGGCCCCCACCCTCTCTTGCTCTCTCTACCTCCCTAGCCCCCCTCCCCCTTCCCACTCTCTCTCTCTCTCTCTCTCTCTTCGTCTCCCCATGTCTATCCTAGATTACACATCAGACAAAGAGATCAGAGATTGATAATTTAAATCTTCCTTTTTTAATCAATTTAGAATCATGACTGCTTATGACAAACACATCAATAGGCCATTTCTGTCATGTAACCAAATTTATGCACATGCATTTCTGAAGCGTTTCGATACGAATTATTTCATTCACCTATTAAGAACCAATATATCTCAATAATCAGAATTCAAATTCATACATTAGTTGTTGCTAGGTAGGACAAACATTATGGCTTGCCCTACCTAACAACACGTAATATATGCAATTTCCATTCCGATTTTTGAAATACAATTATTTGTAACAGGTGAATGAAATAATTTGTAATAATTTATATAATGGCATGAAAAGAATTCTGAATTTGGAGATGAATACATATTACACTGTACAATGAATTACATGGAATATTTATTATATACCATTGTGGGTATTTGCGAACCTTTGGAGTCATGCCCTCCAGATTACTTTCAGGTTGCCTTCGCGTCAGATACGTGCAGTTAAGACAATAGGGACTTTTAGATTTGCACGTCGACAGCTTTGACTGCAACGTGTGCCGTCATTTTAAGGCACTGCGCATGCGGTACGCCGTCTCAGTCGGCGATCGAGAATGCGTCAACCTTGATTTTCCTAAATGTAGTACATACATACATATTGGTATTTATATAGCGCCTTTACATGCTCAAGGTACTAGTATGCCGCGTGCGCATAAAATATACAGTTCCTCAGGTAGACAAAGGAACATCCCTTCCCTGCTATTATGTAAAAATGTGTAGAACAGGTGCCACATGCATATTCACCTGTTCTACACGTTTTTTACATAATAGCAGTGAAGGGATGTTCTTTTGTTGAAGGTGGAATGAGGAACTGTATATTTTTTCCTCTTTCTTTGTCCGTGATGTTCATAGTGTTACTTCTTGCATGCATGTATATCGTCGAGTGCATTCTAAAAGATTTCTAATTGAAGTCAACATGGGCAGTTGAGTAGTTGACACGCATGATCAGTCGGCGTTCGTCGTGTTCTCGTCCAGACATTCTAAAAGTCCCTAATGCAAACAATGGGTAACGGGTAGAGAACTAGAAGAGATATGCACAGTCTAATTCACTTTTGCATGCGTTATATCATGCAAAATAAGGTAGTTATATGGCAGTCGTGCAAATATAACAGAATGTTGAGTGTCATGTACGTGACACTGTTTCAGCTAATAGGATACTCACTAACAAATACATCATCATCAAACTACAACTTGCAAGTTCTTTTGTCTAGCTTTGTACATCAAAATGTTGAAATATCTAAGGCACTGCAAAATTCATTTCAGTAATTCATGATCATCCAATATATACATAGAAAGACATGTTAAGTACATCCTTTTGCATGACACAATTCAGAATAAACTCACAGATCTGAGCAATTCGCATTGTCTATTATGAGTGGATTATAAAATTGACATCACTTAATCAGAAGAGAATGGTGATCAAAAGGCAAGGTAACAGAATGCTCAAAAGAGAAGTATCTACATTTGTATGTTATAAGCCAATCAGGAATACAAACTTACTAAAATATCAAACTTGTTTACAAGGCAAGAACATATGGCAAACATATATATATATAGTTCAAAATAACATGTATCTTAACATTGCATAATCATAATCATAATGATGCGAAGAAAAGCCTGGAATATGTATCATCAACATTATTGAAATCCAGTACTGAATACAAATAGAACAAACATATATCATATGATTATATCAGCATATTTACATGTACACTGGCATGATGTAAAGAAAATCCTGGAAACAAATTTCCTCAAATGGATTTATTATATAGCACTGGTGAATTTAGTTAAATATATACAAACAATAAGTAACCTCGTCAATTTAAATATTACACTGATAACTCAGGCATGTTATATTGAAAAAAGAGACATGTATCTTAAAATTATAGCAGCATATTTACATATTTACTGGAGTGATGTAAAGAAAATCCTGGAAAATATTTCCTCAGATGGATTTTCAAATCTAGAACTGGATGTAGCTCTAAATTTACAAACAACAATCCATGTCAGATAAAACGTTACACTAAAAACTGAGGCCTATGACATACACCCTTACCAGACAAAGTTAGTTCTCAAGTATACTGAGTTCTATCAAATTCGCTGACATGACTAGATCAACTAGATCAATATGGCTCTTAACATCTGGGTCATTTCTGGTGAAAAATTCGCAAGTGAATGGAGCATGTGCAATGACATTGACGTATACAGTAATATTTAGATAAGATAGTTTGAAATATTACATACTTAACCTCATAACTCACTTTGTGAAAGTAGAGTGGTATTTCATACATTGCATGCAAATCACCTAAAGCGAAAATGGTAAAAGTCTACAATACTACTTGGTACATGCACTACATAAACTGTCAAATGCACTAACATCCTTGACAAGGCATTAAACCACATTTGCCACTCTCCACCCAGGTATAAATAGGCACCTGATATGCTAAAAGTGCTTCATATTTGGCCGCCGCCTAGAACAGGGTAATAATGTTTGAGCGCCAGGATTGCCATGGGCATGACAGGCGTGTGTACTATATCAGAAGTCCCCCTTATTATCATTATAACTACTAGTCCTGACGACGGATAGTCAACCTGTTCGAAACGTCGAGCCATTCATCCTCTCCAAGCGCTATAGTTCTCCTTAGAACTATATGCTAAGAAAGATAACAAACAGTCCTTTTCAGGACTACCACACCCCCAAGAAAGATTACTGAGTCAGAGTCCTTTTCAGGACTCCTCAACACTCTCTCTCTCTCACACATGGTGCACCCGCAAATCTACTGTATAACTACTAGTCCGTGGTGATGTCACCTTCTTTACACAGGCATACTGCATGATCATAGCCAAGTCAAAAATTACCCCAAATTTAGAGTATTTTCAAAAATATTTTCCAGAAACACATGATCCCTCTGTCATAAAACAAGTCCCAAGACGAAAATCCAATTGAATCCCCATTGAATGTCCCCATTAAATCCCAATTGAATACCAATTGGCAATTTGGAGTACATGGAAAGTGAAACAATGGGTACCTATTGAAACCAATTGGCAATTGGTCCCCACTGGGACACTGTCCTACTCTACCGATACCATAGCAACTAGCATTAATACCATATCTAGAGTTTCAGGATCATCCTTTGGAACTGTTGACTGAGTTGAGTACGAGGAGCTTGCCTCTTGCAAGGCCTGCTCCGGCTGCTGCCGCCTTCTCTGTGTGTCTGTGAGAATTGACGCACATTATCTGATGTATTGCCCACATAAAATTCTTAATCTCTACTAGTACTGCTTGTACTTTGGATTGGAGACAAAAAGCTGGTTGAATGTGATACATGACTGGAAGAACCTGGCCTACTTGAAGAATTTGTTCTTTCCTGTACAATTGGCTGATCTTGGGAAGCTGAATGGGATCCTATAGTGGAGTGGTCCTGACTAGGCCGAGGTCAGCTAGATCCTGTCCGTTCTACAATCATTGGTTGAAATGGTGCATCTCAAAGTGCCATCTCGACATGACAGGTTGATGATATCCAGAGACTGGAGGGTTACACAACAGAGCAGAGCTGGACACCATGGGAATTGCCTGAGTCAGCCGAACTATCCGAGTCATTTGAGTTACCCAAGTCGGCTGAGTTGTCTGAGTTGTCTGAGTTGCCTGCGTTAGCCGAGACATACAAGTCTTTTGAGCTGCCTGAGTTGGCCGAGACATACGAGTCATTTGAGTTGCCCAAATCGCCTGAGTTGTCGGAGTCATTAAAGTTGCCTAAGCTTGAGGAGTCACTTGAGCAGTCCGAGTCAGATGAGCTATAAAGGTAACAGATTTTTCCTTATTATCTTAATGAAAGATGAGAAACAAAAAATCAACTACTCTTGGTCTTATTGAAAGTACCAGTCTCAAGAAACATTTTGATCAGTGAATGAAGAAGAAGGAAAAAAATAGAAGGGACTACAGTGTAACAAAAATATCAAAAACACACACAAAAAACCCAGAAACACAAACGAATCTTCAAATTTAAGGTTGAAAGCACTTTACAGTATGAATTTGTTCAATAAAGCTGTTACTGAATATTTAGTTTTGTCAGACAAGAAATCTTAAATTATTTCAAGGTACACAGTATCACTTTATCTCATGCTCTTTGAAGGGTTATCTTTTCTGTATTGCACTTGCACTATTCATGAAAAGTCTACATGCTGTTATGTGATTTATTTTAAAACTAGATGGAACTTCGACTGCGCGCAGTCGAAATGATGCCTCCGTCATAGAGCAATTTTACAAACCAAAACAGAAGAAATTGTTCAAATTCAAGTTCAATTGTAATCCATTAACAGGTTCTCAGAATATCGTGATTACAAGCAATTTCTCATATACATATATGACCCTTTGATCTTTGACAACATGACCCTAACATCTACTCAGTTCATTGGCTCTGCAAGATGTCCCGAGTTAAATAGTACTCCATCTGTCAGTTCTAATGAGAATGCGTTCACAAGCTATTTTTGCATACATAATGAGCCCATGACCTTTGACCTTTGACCTCATGACCCATGAATCTACTCAGTTCATTGGCTCTGCAAGATACATACATGATCTAAGTTTGGGAGGAATCCATCAATCTGTTCTAATGATAATGCGATCACAAGCTATTTTTGCATGCATAATGAGCCGCATGACCTTTGACCTTGACCTCATGACCCCAAAATTTAATCAGTTCATCGGCTCTGCAAGTAACATACATGACCTAAGTTTGGCAGGAATCCATCAATCGGTTCTTGAGATAACGCGATCACGAGCTGTTTCAGCATACATAATGAGCCCTGTGACCTTTGACCTTTGACCTCGTGACCCCAAAATCTAATCAGTTCATCGTCTCTGCAAGATACATACATGACCTAAGTTTGGCAGGAATCCATCAATCGGTTCTTCAGATAATGCGATCACGAGCTGTTTTTGCATACATAATGAGCCCTGTGACCTTTGACCTTTGACCTCGTGACCCCAAAATCTAATCAGTTCATTGGCTCTGCAAGATACATACATGACCAAAGTTTGGCAGGAATCCATTAATCGGTTCTTCAGATAACGCGATCACGAGAACGGGACGTACGTACGTACGGACGGACGGACAACCCGAAAACATAATGCCTCCGGCTACTTCGTAACGGAGGCATAAAAAGTGAGGGTGTAAAGAAATGAGTTCAAGTGATCTTCAGCTGTTAATGATTATTTATTTCTGACAGACAAGAAATATTTAATTGGTGGGGTATATATCAGCATTGTATCTTTTCGTATTACATTAAAGGCTCTTTATATTGTTTCTACATAGCACCACTCGTGAAAAGTCTATATGCTGTTATCTGAATTTGATTTTTCTCTTTTTTTTAATCAGATTTACTGTACTAACCTTTGCAAATATGGGAGGGTGTGAAAAAGTGAGTTCAAGTCATCTTGAGCAACTCCATTGAACCTGAAGTTTCCCTTCCTGATCTGAGGAAAACAACCCTGTAACATATAACAGCAACATTGCTAGTAAACCTTGTATCAGTTTCAAGTACGTGATTATTTTTCATTCTGGTATATGATCTATTTTCTAGGGAATATGCACTCAAGAGCTACAGTTAGATCCCTTAATCAGAATGAAAGTAAGAAGAAGAAAAAAAGATAGAGTAAGAACAATTTTGTGCAGTAGATAAATCACAATCATCATATCATCCTTCATGAAATATTTCGGGAGAAATGAATGAAAGTAATTTATTGAAGTGCCCCATTACAATATATATGTAGTCTCATGACTGGGTGACGCAGAGACGGCACTCCTCGGGAAGGGGGAGTAACCCAAAATGCCCTTTTCCTTTGTATGAGGTGCCACTTCCCCTTTTAATAAGTGCCCCTTTTCACCCCCGATGAATGCCCTTTTTATTTTGACACGTGCCCCTTTTCCTTTGCAAATAAGTGTCCATTTTCATAAGTGCCTCTTTTCAGGTAGGAAAAGTGCCCCTTTTACGTCTGATAAGTGCCCCCTTCACCTCTGATAATTGCCCTTATTAAAATCTGAAAGGTGTCCCTTTACTTTCAACAAATGCCACTTTTCCTAGATAAATAAATGCCCCTTTTCAGGTGTGAGAAGTGCCACATTTTCACCTCTGATAATTACCAACTTACTTTGACACATGCTCCTTTTCTTTTCTAATATGTCTCTGAATCCCTTTTGAAAAGTGTCCCCTTTGCCTTTCACTATTAAATGTGCCCTTAATTTAAAGCAACTAAGGGCAATTTTTTCTTTTATTTTCTCCCTCGCTCGCATTTATAGTTGATGTATTTATGTTTCTTATCACAGGTCTTTTTCTGTCTTTCATGATAAGATTGTTCTCATTACATAATCGCATGTATTTTCCTCTTTATAAAATGTAATTTTTTCGCACTGCGACCTCACTTTTTTCAAATGAATATTCAGACCATCACACCCAACTGCAAAGTATGATTTTAAGCAGTATCTTGAACCATGGAAAGAAAGAAGTAAATATTGAAATCATCCCTGATAATGTAATCACAATATAGGGGTATATACCATTGTCTGAAAATGGTATATTTTCGCTTTCAGATTTCCCTTCTTGGGAGCCTTTTTTTTTTGGAAGATGCTCCGCATCCCTGGGGTGACGGCTCATGCTAAAGTGCATAGACAAGATGTATGACATGCTTCCGGGCTTATTTTAGTGATTTTGACACGCCACATTAATTGCTGGAAATATTTTGCACGCATTGTTAAATTTTCAAACATTGAGTGTTTGTGAAATTCACAATATTTAATCCCCGCGAAAATTACTGCTTATATACAGTACCTAAAGGACAATCAGCCTCGGGACAATTACCTCCTGGACTGATCAATTATTCCAGGGAAATTACACCCAGTACAATTACCCCCAAGACAATCACCTCCCAGGGCAACTACTTTCAGGACAACTGCCCCCAGGACAACTAAGCCCTGGACAATCACCTCCCAGGGTAACTACTCCCTGAAAAGTTATCCCCTGGACCATGAATTCCCCAGGGCAACTACTCCCAGGAGCATCCTTCGAAATGAAGGGAGAACTAACAGAAAGGGGCAAGCTACAGAAGGTGAAACCAAGGTGGAAAATACCATTTTAAGACACTAGTATATCCCTACTATAATGTTCTTAAACAGCAGCCCACAATTTTGTACATCCTGCCATAAATATCACGTTAAAACAAGGGGTCCGCAGACCTTACACTCACCTGAGCCAATGAAAGTAGGGGCCTCACAATTAGGGACCCAGCTCCCATCCCCTTTAAAAACAGTACATAATGTCTAATTATAGCCATATGAGCACTTTGGGGATGCTGTCCTTAAGCCCCCTCGGGGGCATATACCCCATTTGAACAACTTTAGATCTCCCTTTCCTGCATGTGATTCCTACCAAGTTTTGGTAATATTTTGCCACACGTTTTTGAGAAGAAGTTATAAATGTAAAAAGTATACGGACGGTCAAAATGCAATAAATCACATCAATTTATGTCCATTGATAAAAAGAACATTAAAGTTTCTATGGAGAGGCTGAAAGTGAAAAGTAAAAGTGATTTAAAAATAATCTATATATATTCTTTAAAGGACTTCTTACATGTTTGCATTGATAAGTCCTACTCCTACTAACACTGAAATTAATAATACCCATAAAAATACATTCGCTATTAATAAAATAAATGCATTCATAACTCTGTATTTCATGTGCACAAGATCCTTTAGTCAGGAGGCTTGTTGCTTTGGTTCAGTTTGGTCAATTCAAGCCTTTATCAAAATTGGCTCTTTAAAGAATATAGGACATAATTTTTATATTAATCAAACTTGGAAAAGGTTTTGATATTATTTATTGATCATAACAATGTAAATCTTATACACACACATGAATTTCAACTGAATAAGTATATGTAGTTTGCTTTCATTTCATGTTTCATGACTGTTCCAATATATCAAGTGAATGGCCTTAAACAAAGGGGGTTTGAAGAAGAACAAAAAACATATACATGAGCACCATATAACTATGACCGCTGTTTTTTCTAACAATGACTCTCCATGATATTTACATTAGGATACACATACCTGCATGGATGATGCCTTTGCTTTCAAAGCAAAGCAGAGCTCGTCATTTATGTTCCATTTAAGCGTCAGGTTAGTCAGGTTTGGCATAGAACACAGTGCTTCTACTAGGTGATGTGATGAGGCCGGTGTTGCACACTCAACATCATCAAGCTTGAGAGTCTGGACCTGCATTCATGGTGAATGTATTTAAGCAGCAAATTTTTACATGCATAATGATATGTTTTATTTACTAATTTATCACTGTATTCTTACATTTCACAACAATTCTTTTAATTACATAGTTGCATTCATCATGACATTCTCAACAAAAATGAATAAATAAATTTAATTTTCAAATCCAATTCTTGTCTATTGAGGAAAACTACACACTTAAGTTTCTATGGAGAGGATTATTAAGTAAGAGTGGTTTTTAAAACTTCTATATGTATTCTTTATAGGGCTTCTAACCCGTTAGCATTTACAAGTCCTACTCCTACTAACACTGACATTAATATTACCCATAAATATAAATTTGCTATTAATGTATGAAAAGTATTCATAACTCTGAATCTCATCTGCAAAAGACCCCCAAGTCAGGAGGTTTGTTGCCGAATTTGGTTCAATTCGGTAAATTTCAGTCTTTATCAAAAGTGGCTCTTAAAAGAATATATGACTTATTTTTACTATCAATCAAACTTGGAAAAGGTTGGATATTGATTATTGATCAAACCAATGATAACCTTATACACACTTGACTTCCAACTGATTCAGTACATGTGTAGTTTGCTTTTAATCCATGTTTCATGACTGTTCCAATAAACCAAATGGCATTTTAAAAGGAAGTTTGGAAGAAGAAAAAAATATATGCATGTGCACCATATAACTATTACTGCTGTTTCTTTCTTCCAATGACCCTCCATGACATTTACATTAGGATACACATACCTGTATGGATGATGCCTTTGCTTTCAAAGCAAAGCAGAGCTCGTCATTTATTTTCCCTGTAAGCGTCAGGTTAGTCAGGTTTGGCATAGAATGCAGTGATTCTGCAAGGTGATGTGATGAGGTTAGTGTGGGACACTCAACATCAAGCTCGAGAGTCTGGACCTGCATTGTTTGTGAATATATTTAAGCAGCACGTCTATACATGCATATACTTTATCTACTAATTTCTGACTGTATCTTGCATTTCACACAGATTCCATTAATTTCATAATGGTATTAATCATAATATTCTCAACAAAAATGGTTGAATAGATTTTATTTTCAAATTAAACTCTTGTCTATTGAGAAAAAGAACACTCTAAAGTTTCTCATCAATGGAGAGGGTGATTGAGTAAGAGTAATAATTTAAAACTTCCTTATTGTATTCTTTATAGAGCTTTCAACCCGTTAGCATTTACAAGTCCTACTCCTACTTACACTGAAATGAATAATACCCTTAAATATACATTTGCTTTTAATGTAATAAAGGTATTCATAACTCCGGATTTCATGTGCTAAAGACCCCTACATCAGGAGGTTTGTTGCCATGATTCAGTTCGGTAAATTCAAGCCTTTATCAATATTGGCTCTTTAAAACCTATATGACTTATTTTTACTACCAATCAAACTTGGAAAAGGTTGGATATTAATTATTGATCAAAACAATGTAAAACACATACACACTTATATTTCAACTAATCTCCTCATGCATACTTTTAAATTCAATTCAGTTCAATTCAATTTATTTAGCATGAAAAGAAAATTACAAATTATAAATACAAAATACATAACAGACCAGGACCTCTAAAAAGCAACTTGTGCTTAGCAAATGAGGCCCCTATCAAGGTAAACATAATATTAAATTGAATTGAAAATAAATAAAACAAGGTATATATATGTATTTTTAAAAGGGGGACAAAATCAACCATTTACTACAGCGGGTATCAACCATGTATATGCACACACCCACAGTCACACACAAATATACAAGAGCAATACCAAAAAGGGAAGAGGTGAGAATGGGAAAGAGAAGAGGTGAGAATGAGAAAGAGGAGAAAGGGAAGAGGTGGGAATGAGAATTAAAAGAAAGGGGAGAGGTGACATTGAGACAGAGAGAAATGGTCTTTTAAGTCAAGGATGACATCATTCAAACTAGTGCTGTAAGTCAGACGCTATGTTCGTGTTCGGTTCGGTTCTGCAATTTTTCACCCGAACTTGGTTCGGTTCGGGGTTCGGTAATATAATAGCAAGCAGCGTGCACGGTGGTCGGCACTGGGCGGGCTGGCTGGCCTGCCGGGCCCGACCAGCACGGAGGACTTCTGCACACTGCTCACCGACCAGCATGAATTTCACATTAAAAAACTGCTTTAAACGTAATTATTTGTGAACAAAAATACTACTTACATTTGTATTTCCGTCTTGAATCATGTTTTATTTTCAATTTTAAAAGAATCATGTTTTCAATTTGTCAATAAATGATATTTTGTAAAGATTTTCCGAGACGGTTGTTGTCTAATGTTAGAGTCATGAAAGCTGCCATCTTGAATGGCTCGTCAAGAACTGTTTTGTATAAGTTTTTATTTTCAATAGGAAAAATATAAAATCCCTATTTTTCCTGAATAAATAAATACCATACTATAATATATTTATTTCATTATTTATATTGTAAAATTTGTTTGATATTGTTACAATTAAAATATTAATTTTTTGTTGAGCTGAACTTGGTTCGGTTTGAGCTGAACTTGTTTTGATCACGCACATGTATTCTTGTTTATGGCTTGCGATCGCAACATAGCGTGGTCAGGATTTGGGATTTAAATGGCGCCAGTGAAGTCGCGCCCACCACTGGATAGGCATAAATCACAAAGGCGGAAAATGGGACAAAAGTAAATATAAAATGAGCAATCATGACATGAAAATTAGGTACAAAATGACTAGTTTATTATCTTGCAAAAACGTTTACATTTTTCTGCCGAACATCCGAACCAGGCCTTTGCGTTCGGTTCGGTTTGGTTCGGTTCAGAAGTGCCATGTTCGGCGAACTTCCGTTCGGTTCGGCGGTTCGGCTACAGCACTAATTCAAACTAGATGGAACTTCGACTGCACGCAGTCGAAAATGATTCCTCCGCCATAGAACGATTTCACAAACCAGAACAGAAGCAATTTTTCGAATTCAATTTTAATTGTAATCCATTAACAGATTCTCAGAATATGGTGATTACAATTTTTTTTCTTCATATACATGACCCTTTTATCTTTGACCTCATGACCCTAAAATCTAATCAGTTCATTGGCTCAGCAAGATACATACATGTCTTGAGTTTGATGGTAATCTGTCCATCGGTTCTAATAATAATGCGATAATAATAATAATAATAATAATATGTCGTTTTCCCAGGGTAGCCTCATCAGTATTTATACTGTTCTCCCTGAAGCTATTTTTGCATATATAATGAGCCCCATGACCTTTGACCTCATGAACCCAAAATCTAATCAGTTCATTGGCTCAGCAAGATACATACATGCCCTGCGTTTGATGGTAATGTGTCCATCGGTTATAATGATGTGATCACTAGCTATTTTTGCATACACGAGCACTGTGACCTTTGACCTTTGACCTCATGACCCCAAAATCTGATTAATTCATTGGCTCTGCAAGATACATACATGACCTAAGTTTGGCAGGAATACATCAATCGGTTCTTGAGATAACGCGATCACAAGCTATTTTTGCATACATAATGAGCACTGTGACCTTTGACCTTGTGACCCCAAAATCTAATCAATTCATTAACTCTGCAAGATACATACATGACCTTAGTTTGGCAGGAATCCATTAATCGGTTCTTGAGATAACGTGATCACGAGAACCGTACGGATGGACAACCTGAAAACATAATGCCTCTGGCTACTTCGTAACAGAGGCATACAAATGTTATGTTTCAATAACATCTAAAACAAGAAAGTGCAGTTTGCTTTCATTCCATGTTTCATGACTATTCTAATGTATCAAGTGAATGGCATTTGACTTCACAAAATATTAGAATAAAAAATAACTAGGGGGCCTATATATTTGCACCATATAATCATTACTGCCCTTTTTTTTTTTTAATGACTCTCTCCAAGAAATTCACATTAGGACACACATACCTGTAAGGATGATGACTTTGCTTTGAATGTAGAGTAGAAATCATCATTGAGAGCCCTTCCATTTAGTCTCAGTTTCTTCAGGTTTGGCATAGAACACAGTGCTTCTACTAGGTGACGTGATGAGGCTTGTGTAGGACACTCAACATCATAAAGCATGAGAGTCTGGACCTGCATCGTTTGTAAATAAAGTCAAGTAAGTCATCTATAATTTCTCATTGCATTCTTATATTTATAACCATCTATACAATTCAATTCTTGTCTCTCAAAAAACTAGATGGAACTTTGACTGCGCAGTCGAAAGTGATGCCTCCGCCATCAAGCGATTTTACAAACGAAAACAGAAGCAATTTTTAAAATTCAAGTTTGATTGTAATCCAATACCAGATTCTCAGAATATCGTGATTAAAAGCTATTTTTCATATAAATGTATGACCCTTTGATCTTTGAGGTCATGACCCCAACATATAATCAGTTCATTGGATCAGCAAGATACATACATGTCTTGAGTTTGCTGGTAATCCGTTGATCGGTTCTAATGATAATGTAATCACAAGCTATTTTGCATGCATAAGCCCTGTGAACTTTGACCTTGTGACCCCAAAATCTATTCAGTTCATTTGCTCTGCAAGGTACATACATGACCCAAGTGTGGCGGTAATCCATTGATCGGTTCTTGAGATAACGCGATCACAAGCTATTTTTGCATACATAATGAGCCCTGTGACCTTTGACCCCAAAATCTAATCAGTTCATTAGCTTTGCAAGGTACATACATGACCCAAGTTTGGCGGTAATCCATCAATCCGTTCTTGAGATAACCCGATCACGAGAACGGGACGTACGTACAGACGGACGGACGGACAGAAAACATAATGCCTCCGGCTACTTTGTAGCTGAGGCATAAAAAGTCATTAAAATGATTATTTATGTGGTCTTCTTCCTCTTCTTCTTAAGTCACTAAGCCACAACGTTCACTCTTGTTTCGATTGTCCTAATCCAGTGTTGGATGCAATGAATTGCACAGGGGGTCAGTGCTTCCAGATCTTCTTGGGTGCAAGGGTCTTTGTGTTTTTTAATATTCCACTTGAAATTTACATTAGGACACACATACCTGTATGGATGATGCCTTTAATTTCAATGTTGCGTAGAAAACCTCAGTGAGATTCCCTCCAAAGAGTGACAGATAGGTCAGGTCTGGCATAGAACACAGTGCTTCTGCTAGATTCTGTGATGAGACTGGTGTGGGACACCAGAGACCACTAAGTTGGAGTTCCTGGACCTGCATTGTTTGTGAATATAGTTACAAGGCTGATCTATACATGCATATGAAGCATGAATTATCATAGATCACTTCTGCTTGGTTCATTATGTCCATTACATCCAACCCCCCACTGTCATTTTTCCATTTAGTAAAAGCAAATTTTCATGAACGGTCAGACAATACAGCCTTTTAGTACGTAACGTATAGTGAATGGGAATGGACGATGATCCGTCCAGGAGGTAGAGGTCAGTGGTTTGTGCTGGCAATGTTCCAGCGAACGAAAATGAGACAACGGGAGCAATATGATATACTAAAACTTTGTATTACCTTTAAAATTTGCTCTTTTTGACGTATTTTTCCTATCAATCAAACTTTGAAAAGGCTGGATATTGATTATTGATCAAAACAATATAAATTTCATAGACACTTCAATTTCAACTGAATCTCCACATGCATAGTTTTAAATTCAATTCAATTCAATTTACTTTTAGCATGAACAAAAATTACATATTATAAATACAAAATAAATAGCGGGCCAGGACCTCCAAGAAGTAACTTGTGCTTGGTAACTGAGGACCCTATCAAGGTAAACACAATATTAAATTAAATTGCAAAAGAAATCAAACTTATGTTGTAATATGGAATGATGAGGTAATTATGCCATAATGTATTATAGTGTATTGGTGCATTAGTGTATAAGGAATTGTAGGTGGAGCAGTCTACAATGTAAGATATCCCCCCCCCCCCCTTCCTCATCAGACAATAGCCTTACTTTCCCGCCTTTTTGGGGGTACCTGTATTGCCCAATGTACTGATACCCTATAGGCATGATTGGGGATCCTATTGTAAGTTTTAGTGGATGAGTGATTTTCTTTTGTTCGGGGTCTGTGCACCCAGAGCTGCTATAGCAGGGACAGAGAGACATTGTAGATTGGAGAGAGAGGAGAGAAGCACTAATTTTTGCCTGCTAATGGAGATAGTTATTTACTTCTGGCAGATCACAATTCATGTAAGTTGATTTATACTGTTGGAACTGATGATTATTATATATATTTCATATTATTAATGGATGTCACATTTTATGAATTGCTGAAGATAAGATAGTGAAAGTTGAGGATTGTTGAACCATGTTGTATGTACACTGATATACTGACACTTTATGATAAATGTGATTAACTTATTTAATTTGCATTACATGTATTATGCTTTATAAAGTAGATTATTATGCTTGAATTTCTGATAATGATGAAATGATAATTACTCTGACAAATTAAATTAGTTTTAAGTTTGTCTTTATATAGATTGAAACCTGTTTCTGTTAAACAAAGTCAATTAAAAGAATGACTACCAAAGAGGATTTATATATATATATATTTGAATGTAATTACATTGTGTCATGCAGTTTTCACAAAGTCATTATTGTGAAGTAAGAATTGTTATTTTATTGTTGTTACATGTACCTTTAGGGCTGCATGTGGTGAAATCTCCTTATTTGATGAACTACACTTTCTACAATAAGGTGGAAGCTTAGTTTATGATCAGGGGTCGGACGACAGCATATAGCGTTAGTGTTGCTTCGTCGTTATAGTATTGGCCGGTGAGTGGAGTTTGGCTCTATTGTGTATAGATATATATTAGACCTAATATACATGTAATTGTAAACCGATTATTGCACGAAATGATGTAAAATGTACAATATTCTTCTGTCCTATACATGTTCTAATTAATTATGGCAACTATACTGCTACAGACAATTAAAACAGTTAAGCTACCTTTCATGATATTGCACATAATAAGAATTATTATTGAAAATTGAATAATGTATTAATTGATGACTCGTGTTGAGTTGGAAACTATTGCAATGTTTACACTTTAATTTGTTCTGTTTAATGGAAGAAAGCAAATGAAACCATGAATTGTTTATTATTTAATTTTGCTCCAGAGGCTATATGCTAATTATATTTCGTTCAAATTTTGTTCTTGTACAGAGGCTGTGTTTTCTTTGGTGAATAAATGCAAGACTAAAGTTCACGTTGGACTCCCTAGCTGTTGTCATTTCTGAATCTCTTCCCTCACAAGGTATATATATACAGTCAGACCGCTGCACGCTCGCTAATGAGCATATCGTGCGTGCATTGCTGTGCCTCTCAAGACAGCTCGAGGAATAATATTAACAAACGAGAAGTCACGATATTAGATATGATATCGTGCGAAAATATCGCAAGGGAGGACGTAGACTCCTTTTCTCGCGCATGCGCAGTTTTTGAGCAGCCATGTTTGTGTAAGTCTATCTCCAGAAAATTTACTTTCAAATGATATGAAATTATATATTTCCGCGAAATTGATGTTTTTACAGCACCATGCAACAAAGTTAAATTTTGAAAAGTCTTCGTTCCTAGTTTTGTAACTAAATTTTGTTTCTGTGAACCTGACCCATTTGAAATAAGAAACATATATTTTGATGTCCATATGTATTACGCAATGTCTGAAATTGCCAAATCAGTTGTCTAATTTAAAGGTTCCCCAACAGGAAATTAGTGAACGTACTCTGCTTCCAAAAGTCGCATGAAAATCGTGTTTTCACCAGAAATTGGTACTCTACGTTGGGTAACCTGGCGCAAAATGGTCTAAAATGCGTGAATGTTCCTCCATTGAGGAAGAACATTTGGCAGGGGCGTAGTGCCTACCCAATCATATAGTGTTGTCCCCCATACAGATTTTCATGGAGTTTTGAGTGCAATTGTTTATCAAAGACCGAAACTAACACTAAATTTCCAAATTCAAACATATCACTGTCCATGGTAAATCTTTGTAATCGATAAGAACCAAAATAATTACATGAAATGGGGTTAAAATGTTGAAATAACGCCATTATTTGTGCCTAGAAAACAGACCTCATAGTCATAATTTTGTTCACCTTTGACGAATAGTCATTCGGTAGGTGATCGGAATCTTCGTATTCATATATCTTCATAATGTGGGACTATTTTTGTTAAACTGTGAACTTGACCCGTTCGAATCACCAAATAACCTGATCTTCACACTATACAAAGAATGATGTCTAAACTCTCCAAAAATGTAACAAGGGAAACGCTCTCGGTGGTCTCGCCTGCATAACGCAATTCAATATGATAAACCAGAACGTCAATGACGTAGCGCTCATCGGCATCTCACAACAACAAATATCGTAAATTTTATGTTGTACACTTTTGAACTGGTCAAAAAATAAAAATTTGATGCCCTGGAAGGGACATAATTTCATTTCATTTGCATAAAGTACCATAAATAATCAATGGAGCAAAATCTCAAAATTCTGTGTAGAAGTTTAGTGTTCCAAATTTAGCTCTACCAGATAAGGCAAACCAAATCAAAATCGGTCAAGAAATGAGGGAGAAGAAGCAATTTATGTTATTTTTGGAATAAATTTGCATAAATTACCATAATTATTGGAGAACAATTTCAAAATTCTGTGTAGAAGTTTAGTGTACCAAAGTTAGCTCTACGATTTAAGCAAACCAAATCAAAATCGGTCGAAATATAAAGGAGAAGCATTTTTTGTGATTTTTAAATTATTTTTGGAATAAATTTGCATAAATTACCATAATTAATCAATGGAGCAAAATCTCAAAATTCTGTGTAGAAGTTTATTGTTCCAAATTTAGCTCTACCAGATAAGGCAAACCAAATCAAAATCGGTCAAGAAATGAGGGAGAAGAAGCAATTTTTGTTATTTTTGGAATAAATTTGCATAAATTACCATAATTAATCAATGAATTAATCAACACAGTCGTTGAGCAGCAAGTTCCATAACCGCGTACAGAGAGAAGGGGAATCGCTTTGTGACTTCAGCCGGGCCTTGATACGCCTATACATAAAGCTGGAGAAGGCAGCAATCACCCAAGCCCAAGGTGAAGCTTTGGCACAATTAAAAGACAAAGCTTTGAGTGACCAATTTGTAAATGGCGCACGTGAGGCTTGGGTCAGGAGGGAGTTGAGACGCATCCAATTAACTCATGGGCCCAGTGGGTTCAATAGGATGAGAGCAGAGGCACTCCAGCTTTTCCAGGAGTCTCCAACAGCTCAGCGTACCAGAATCAGAGAAGCGGACGTCGAGGTCGGACGGGTGGTCACATCAGATTCTGCACATCTTCTGCAACAGATGGTAGACCAACAGACAACTGTTATGACTGAACTAGAACAGCTGAGAGGGGAGGTTACACGATTGAAAAATGCCAAACCTCAGAGAAGGAGGGTGAGTAGTGGATGTTTTCATTGTGGTCAGAAGGGACACTTTATAAGGGAGTGTCCCAACATGACACATATGCCTACGAACATATTCCCCGCTGCTGCTTCTAATTACAACTTCTCGGATGGACCCAGAAGCCAGAGGAATTACGACTTTCCTGCTTGGAGTCAGGAGTCGGGTACCAGGAACCAGGATAACTTCAATTTGCCTGCAACACGTTATCAGGCTCCATCCCAGCCACATGCCATCCAGAGGAATTATGATTTTCCTGCTTGGAGTCAGGAGTCGGGTACCAGGAACCAGGATAACTTCAATTTGCCTGCAACACGTTATCAGGCTCCA
This sequence comes from Strongylocentrotus droebachiensis, assembly GCA_035222895.1. NCBI lineage: Eukaryota > Metazoa > Echinodermata > Echinoidea > Camarodonta > Strongylocentrotidae > Strongylocentrotus > Strongylocentrotus droebachiensis. The sequence goes on from JAVYIG010010236.1 coordinate 44,367, forward strand.
TCCCCGCCACACGCCACCCAACGTCACCTTCCTCACCAGGATGTCACCCCGCAGGCGGAAAACTAGCTTCTTCTGCTGTTGAGGGCAAAACAGCAGGGGACAATGAACAACAGGACAAGACAGAAGAGCCCATGAAACAAAGCTCCCATAAGCTACAAGCCGACACGCCTATAACAGACAAGAGGGAGATTGACACAGAAACGAGATTTGCACACTCCAGACAGACCTCTTTGGAAGAAGCTGCGCTGACAATAGATGAAATAATGTGTGACAGCGAAACAGAATTGGTTTCAGAAAGTCCGACCGCAATAGCAGAAGTTGCCGGCGTGAAAATTGGTTGCGTCTTAGACACTGGAGCAGAGGCTTCGATAATACCCTCAGACGTATTTCACTCGCAGCTTCAGGAAGCAGCAGGAGATGTCAGCCCATTGAAAAAACTGGTAAAAATTGTTGGGGTGGGTCCAACAAAGGTTCCTGTAGAAGGCTTTATCCGCACTCGAGTTTTGTTGAACGGCAAAGAAGCTTCCGTCGGGTTCCTTATCGTGAACCGAGAGTCTTGTGGAGCTAGACAAAAAGACTTCCCAATTTTATTGGGATGTAATGCACTACAAGCTCTTTTTCCACCAGAGGAAACTCAAGAAGAATTCCAGTTAGTAAAGGACTGCTTGAAATTTAAAGGAGTGGACAATGCACAAATACGAGAGGTTGTCACGGGTGCCTTGGAGGAAGTGTTGCCAGCCAGGACCATACAACATGTAGAATGTGCGATGAAGTCCTCTCAAGGTGGTGAAGCTGCCAATGAGTCAAGTGTCTGGTTCATCCAGGATCTGACTAAGCTGGAGAGTTCTCAAGTTCATGTGATTGAAGGTTGTGCTATCGGGAATGGAGAGTTACGTTTACTCCTTATTAATGCTGGAGAAAATGAGTTCATCCTACCACCTCACTCAATTGTGGCATCTGCTGTGCAAGTAGAAGAACGAAGTGAAGTTCATCTTCAAAACAGAGAGGACCAACTTGAGGTGGATGTTTGTAATGTAATGATTGCCACAACAGAATCGGTTCAAGATGACAACGACAATGTTGGCCAGTTCGAACACAGAGGAGAAACCCAACCAACAAATGATATCACTACACAGGAAACGTTTACCTTCACTGATGGAACAGAAGTATTGCTTCCTCATGGCCTCAGCTTATGTGGGATGGACTATCATGAGGCATCTAGGATTGCTAAACTTCTAGCAGATCATGAAGCAGCTTTTTCCAGAGATGAGTTTGATTTGGGACAGTGTGATCTTATCCCTCATGAGATAAAGGTGACCTCTGACAAGACAATACGCCTGCCATATCGAAGAATTAACCCCAACGAGACATCAGAATTTCGTGAACTTCTGCAAGACATGCTTGAACGAAAGATCATCAGGGGGTCTGCTAGCCCATATGCAAGCCCAGTCGTTTTAGTTAGAAAACGATCAGGAGCCCTACGCCTATGTATCGACTACCGACAATTGAACAAGGTTACAGTGAAAGACTCTTTCCCGTTACCCAGAATTGATGAATCCCTGGAAGTCATGGATGGGGCTAGATACTTCTCTTCTCTGGATCTGTCTCATGGGTACTTTCAAATCACCATGCATCCTGACTCTGTGCCCTTGACCGCTTTTCGTGTTCCATGGGGACTCTTCGAATTTGAGAGAATGCCGCAAGGTCTTTGCAACAGTCCAAGCACCTTCCAGAGGGTGATGGACGTGATCTTCAGTGATATGAACTTCACAAAACTAACTCTGTACCTCGATGATGTGTTGGTATTTTCTAGAACTTTTGAGGAACATTTGGAAAGACTTGGAGAAGTTTTTGCCCGGTTGACGAAGCATGGTCTAAAGTTGAAAGGAGAGAAATGTCTCTTGTTCAGGGGGGAAGTTGCCCACTTAGGACACATCGTCAGCGAGAAGGGCGTGATGGTCGATCCAAGCAAGGTGGAGAGAATCAAGAGTTGGCCAACACCCCAGAATGGATCAGAGTTGAGGTCTTTCCTTGGCCTTGCGTCGTACTATCGGAGGTTTGTCCCTGACTTCACAAGACTGACAGCTCCTCTTCATGCACTAATCGGACAGAAGTCGCAAAAGAAGAGAAAGAGGAAGCCTGAGAAGACTATGCTGGATCCAAAGTTTGTGTGGACAGACAAAGCAGAAGAATCCTTTCAAAAACTGAAAGAAAGACTGTCCTCAACTCCAGTGCTAACCTATCCGAAGTTTGGAAAAGAGTTTGTTCTCGAGGTCGATGCTTCTCTCAAAGGACTAGGTGCCTGTCTATCACAGGCAGATGAAAACGGTCACCTTAATTCACCCGATTTCATTCGCAAGCCGCAGTCTACGTGGAGCTGAAAATAACTACCCGGACTTCTCCAGCTTCAAGATTGAACTGTTAGCACTGAAATGGGCGGTGGTAGAGAAGTTCAAAGGATATCTGATAGGTTCAAAGTGTACCGTCTACACAGACAACAACCCGTTGGCCCATCTTCAAACCGCCCAACTGGGGGCAACTGAACAACGATGGGTAGCCCAGCTAGCACCCTTTCAGCTAGACATCAGATTTCGCCCTGGCAAGCTCAATAAATGTGCTGATGCTCTCAGCCGCTGTCCTGGCAATGATGAACAAGAGGTGAGAGAGATGATCGGTGCTCTGACAGAAACTACTGTCTTACCAGTGGAAGTTACAGTAAACAGTGATCAGGGGCCAGAAGAAGCACCTCGGGCAGCTCCTGAAGTATACCCATCATATTCCACAGAGGAACTTGAGATTCTGCAGCAGCAAGATGATGCACTGTCAGCTTGCAGACAATACATAAGAGATGGATGGAAGCCAGAGGATGAAATGAAAAGCGAGAACAGAGAGACAAAGTCCTGGATGAAAGAACGCATGTACCTCAAAGACTGTGGAGGGGTATTGTACAGACGACCACCAGATTCCAAACATCCACAGAGAAGACAGTTGTTAGTTCCCAAAGGCCTCCAAGAGAAGATGCTCTGATGGCTCATGACCAATAGGGCCATCAAGGGATAAACAGAACCATAGCAATCCTGCGAGAAAGATGTTTCTGGCCAGGAATGTGTAATGATGTGAGAGCACACATCAAGAAGTGCTTTGCCTGCATTGCAGCTAAGACGCCAACACCGACAATACGAACTCCAAGACGACACCTGCTGGCATTCAAGCCCCTAGAACTGATCGCAATCGATTTTCTGAAATTGGATAAGGGTCAAGGTGGATACGAGGATGTCTTGGTAATCACTGATGCATTCACCAAGTTTGCACGAGCAATCCCCTGCAAGAACCAGACTGCAGCAGTTGTTGCACGTGCCTTAATCGATGGTTGGATAGTCCACTACGGTGCTCCACTACGTATCCACTCCGATCAAGGACGAAATTTCGAGAGCTCTCTTGTCCGAGAATTATGCAAACTGTACGGAATTGAGAAGACACACACCACACCGTACTATCCACAAGGCAATGGACAAACGGAAAGGTTCAACCGAACGTTATGCAGCATGATTCGTTCCCTTGAGCCAGATCGTCGGAGAAAGTGGCCTGGGCTGATCCACCAGCTGGTTTTCCTATACAACTGCACCCCTCATGGAACAACAGGGCTATCGCCATACCGTCTCCCGTATGGGAGAGAGCCGCACACACCAATCGACCAGCTAATTGGGAATAGCGAAGCAGACTGGAATGAGGACTTTCTTACAGAGCATTCAAAGTCGCTACAACATGCTCATACGTTTGCTAAGCAAAACATGGAAGCGATCTTGAGAAGTGAAAAGATCAGACATGATGCTCTACCAATGAGTTCCACACTAAGCATTGGCACCTGGGTACTGATCAAGAAGTGCGCATTTGAGGGTCGACACAAGCTTGACGACAAAGTGTTGAGAGATCCCTTCATAATCACGGCGGTAAATGACACGAGTGACGTTTACAAGATTCAACCAATGTTAGGAGGACCAACCAAAGTAGTGAACAGAAGGTTGCTGATTCCAGACCCACGTGAAGAGATGCCCGTTCATATTGTTCAGGAAAGCAGAAGTGACCATACCACGTCACAACACCCCTCGACTCGTTCTGTAGAAGAGAACACCCCCTCTTTCACTTTCTTGTGGGATCGACCGATGAATATTCCAGGGGATCAGAACAACCTGCGAGTAGACATTCGTGACGATGAATATATTCCAGATGAGGGAAATGACCACGACGGAGCAAATGTTGAGAATGAAGAAAATGGTACGAATGACGTTCTCAATCTGAGCGGAGATATAGTACCTGATGAGATAGACAACTCTCAACTTGAGAACCCCAGTCCTGAGGTACCGCGTAGGAGGTCTAATCGAGTAACTAAAGGCCAGCATAGAAATCCACTGCGGCTTCCAATATTGGCGTTACAAGAGTAAAAAAAGAAGAGAGTTTTGAATTTGAAGACAAGAATTAAATATTTACTTGTCAGATTAAGATGTGATGTGTTATTAATGCTATGCATAATGTTTTAAAGAACATTGTTTTGTATTTTCATATACTACTGAAAAACATTTTGGTCAAACATTATGACATTAATTGCGGGGAAGTGTATTATAGAAAGATTTTCATTGCTTATATTTTGATGTATCGCTAAAATCTCGGTCAAACAGTATGACATTAATTGCGGGGAAAGGTGACGATTTGGAATTTCGCTCGTAATAATGTATCATTTTTATCAAACATTATGTCATTAATTGCGGGGAATATGTTGTAATATGGAATGATGAGGTAATTATGCCATAATGTATTATAGTGTATTGGTGCATTAGTGTATAAGGAATTGTAGGTGGAGCAGTCTACAATGTAAGATATCCCCCCCCCCTTCCTCATCAGACAATAGCCTTACTTTCCCGCCTTTTTGGGGGTACCTGTATTGCCCAATGTACTGATACCCTATAGGCATGATTGGGGATCCTATTGTAAGTTTTAGTGGATGAGTGATTTTCTTTTGTTCGGGGTCTGTGCACCCAGAGCTGCTATAGCAGGGACAGAGAGACATTGTAGATTGGAGAGAGAGGAGAGAAGCACTAATTTTTGCCTGCTAATGGAGATTGTTATTTACTTCTGGCAGATCACAATTCATGTAAGTTGATTTATACTGTTGGAACTGATGATTATTATATATATTTCATATTATTAATGGATGTCACATTTTATGAATTGTTGAAGATATACCAGAATCTTTCAGAGGCGTCCTTCTCGCACTACGCACGCGCAAACTCTGAGCAAGCTTTTCTCAAGCTCGACTATCAAGCTGATGAAGACGCGATTTCGTTATGCAAAATCTCTTCTTGCAAACGCGAATGTTAAAAACACTAAAAGGCATCAGAGGTCCAAATTAAAGGCAAGAATCCCTCTTCCTTCTTCCCATTGGATGTAACCTAAAATGACAATTTGTATTTATCTAAAAAATCAGTACCGGTATATTATTGTCATCTACCAAATGTTTTACTACATGTTCTTTCTATTTTGTTTTCATTCATAAGGCTCCACTTCTAGACATAATCATAAGATTAATAATTTCTTTCACTTTTTCCTTGAAACTTCCTTGAATGAAATACTCTTACCATATACAACTTAAATATTAAAGGGGAAGTCCACCCTGATATTAAGTTGGTTTAATAAAAGCAGAAAAGTTAGATAAACAGGTCAGTGAAAGTTTGAGTAAAAAACGATTTAAAATAAGCAAGCCATTAATTTTTTAAGGTGCGACCAATAAAAGACAAATTGGCAACTCTGTGACATACATTATATCTTACAAGGTCCCCTTCCTTTGACCCTGTAATAAAATACTTCAAACAAAATTATAATTTCCCTTAAGAAAATTTTCAATCATACATTCACCCTAAATATAATTATCACAAATAAGTTTTTTTTTAATGCAACCTGTATGAAACAAATCTATTCTGTCATCAATATCTAAGAAAATGAAAGTTCATGAAATTGTCTGTACAGAGCAAATTGGAGAGGAGCTCACAAGATACATCACAGTGTTGCCAATATGTGTTCCACTGATGACATCATTAAAAATTCATAACTTTTGTATTTTGTTTTTTCTTATTTTTCTGCTTTTATTAAAACCAACTTTAATATCAGGGTGGACTTCCCCCTTAAGTATGTTTTGATCTTCTTACATGTATGTGAGTTTCTTTTAGAGCATTTAAGTGGGAGTGTCGTGGCCAAGTGGTTCAAGGCGCTTGACTGAAGATGCAAAGGTCAAGGGTTTGAATCCCGACACGGCACTTGCTACTCTCCACCCAGGCATTAAATGGGTACCCGGTAAGATGCGACCGTCATTGTTGGTCAAACAGTTTTTGAGCGTCAAGTAACGCCTGGCTGGAATACTCCCAGGGAGTTGAGATTGTGCACTAAAGCACTAAATCCAATGACCGGGGTAAATGTAAAGTGCTTTAATAGAGACATTGTATTAAGCGCTATATAAAAGCGAAATATTATGATTACAAGTGGAACCCGGCATTGAAAGTGTATTGAGTGTATTGAGTATTGGGGGCTGGGGCCTGGCAAAAAAAAGAGAAAAAAACAAAGATGGTAACCATAATTTTACCTTAAAAAAAAAGAAGACGGGCATCCACCCCCTGGAAAAAACCAAACAAATTATCCCCCAAAAATGGTAACCACAGTTTTACCTTTTTTTTTTTTGTTGCTCAAGGGCGGGTTGTTGAGTAAAAAAAAAAATAGTGCTCACTGCCCCCCCCCCCCCACCTTTTGCTTATTCGCCGACTCACTAAATATTTTCTCACAAATTGGGCCCCCTCCCTCGCTGCCGGTTGGATCCGCCACGGTTGACTGTAACAATTAGATTGGAAAGGCAAGAATAACCCCTATCTTCAACTAATTCAATCAATTGAATATATAAGAATTGAAATCACTTTTGAGAACATATCTTGTGGAATAATGTTTTATAGATTTACATTGAAAAATGCTATTCTCGAGATAAGGTCAGACTCAGTACATGCAGTAGTCACAACGATCACACTCAGTCGCTTATTCATTGACTTCTAACGTTAACGTTCTATCCAGGCCAGGGCAGGCCAGGCGAGGGAGCTCGAGCTGCGCTGGCTCATGAGCTGACTCACTTTAAATGTATGTCTAGACAGTGGTGGTGGTTGTTTTACCTGACAGCTAAGAAAGCAATAAATGCTTGTTAGTAAGCAACCTGAAGACTGACGGCTTAAGGTCCTCTCCGAGGGACCTGGTAATGAGGATTAATGCTTTACCAAAGGGCACTAGCGCATCAACTTGGTTTCGAACCCGGGTCACCGGATAACGAGACCAATGCTCTACTGACTGAGCTATCGCGCCTCCTCGGATGGATATAACTTGAAATAAAAGAATTATGCGTAAGGTACTAACCCACTGCAGCAAAGCATAGTAGTCGATGCTAACTTATAATACCGAGAATGTTTTGAAGAAAAAGAACGCATAGCTCAATCTGGGCTCGCTATGATACAAAAAAATAAGACGCATGCTGTATACCTGGGAACCCTGTGCTTTCTAACATATTTTCTTCCGTACAGACTGTTCAATTAACAGACATTAAAGCTTTTTGTTTTTCTTCTTCTGTGTTCTTATGCCTGTTATGAAAGATCTGAACTGAACTGTCTAAGATCATCATTAACATTTTTAGAGGTTTAATTCTCGAGTTCCTTCCCTTGCAGAACCCAATGATTTCTGGGGAAGAAATACGGACGCCTGGTACAAAGCTACATTTGTTCAACTCTCTTTCATGAAGACTTGTTAAACGGACATTCAAGTTACTCCTTTTTCTTCTTCCCTGTCCTTTCGGTGTTCTGAAAGATCTGAATTGCACAAAGAACTGTCTAAGATCATCATTTACGTTTTCAGAGGTTTAGGTCTCGTGTTCCTCCCACTGTAGAACCCCCCAATTTCTGAGGAAGAAATACGGACGCCCAGTACAATGCTACGTTTGTTCCCTGATCACTGGAAAATCACTGATGCTGGACGGGTGGTATTTGCGAGCATGTGCGGCAACATTGGACCGTCTGTACGCAGCCAAGCGGCTGGCTTAGGAATACTGCGTATCCGGTGAGGCTCGATCGGCTCCAGCACCCTGGCTGCACGTTCCCCCTGGAGCGTTCCAGGTGCTGGCAGGGAAAAAACCGAAGGCGTCCAAAGCCCCAAAATCCTTACGCTATTACTCTATAGATTATTATTATTTATTATAAGCATACAACTGTTTACATGGTACCGGTACTCCCCGCCCACCCTCTAGGTTTCAACGGTTAGTATTCACACTTAAAATGCTTTTGTTAACACTGCTGCTGCCTTAGTGAAAAGACCATTGATATATTCTTCTGTCAAAAGAACCAGCATATATGAGACATTTAAAAGAATTAAAGCAAAGTAAAATGTAGATTAGAAAAGGGAAGAAATGGTAATGAGGTGAAATTAAATTAAACAATCACACATATCATACATCACAATAATTGTGGATGAACTGCTCACCTTTGATTCTTTTCCTTTCTCTGCAAGTGTTTCAAAAAGGCGATGATGGAATCCTAGAGAAAATAGAGAAGCTTTCTTCAAGGATGGCATGGAGCACATTATCTCTGCCACATCAAGTGACATAGTAGGTCCACAGTCTCTATGAATATGGACTTCAGCCTGAATAAAATGAAAAAGTGATTACTGATGGGATGCAGAATATAGATATTTACTTGGATGTTAGGCATGCATGTGTAACCTACATGAGCAGTTGCCCTAGATGTGGTGCTAGAACTACCAACAGTAAGAGAGAAAAGGAAATATATAAGGGTACAGGCTGAAGAACTATTGTCATGACATTCCATATCACATTTCTATTTTTGCGACAGTAGGAATATCTCATCTTGATTTACCATGTACTATACAGAAAATCCTTAAACAACATAAAAGGAGGGTATAAGTCTAAAAAACAGGTTTCAATGGAGATTATTTAAGTTCACCGTGACCATCTGGTGCCTCAAAACTTAATCATTTATAGATGTTAGGAGCACAATCACTAAATTTAAAGGGTGGATATGTGCAGAAATTGAGGCTCGCAAAGGAGAAAAGAAGTATCATGTTGATACCCCCTGCGTGCATGAGCATGCACATACATGTATTCAGTCTTACCAAGGGAGAGTGAAGCAGAAGAAAGGATGAATTGTTCTACAGTAATCATGTACATGAACCTGTTACGTTAAGAGTTGCAATATCAATAACACCAATGATGAAAGAATATCAAACAGATTCATTTGTGCCCTGTTACACTTAGAAAACAATATATTTTTTGTAAGGGATGAAAATGTGCAAACTATTGATGAAGTTCCCTTTCCCAAAATTGTATCTCATCTTAAAGGTATAGATGCACTTTGTATATATTATATGCACGTGCCAGTACATGCATAGCTTCAATGTAATTGCATTGACGTCCTGGAACATCGGCAAGAAGTTGCAAGACTTGCCCACATGAAATATATCCAGAGCGGACAATCTGCCATCCCGAAGACCCTAACACCTCTTACTGTTACTAGATCCCGTCGTTCCTCAACCAGCAATAGCCAACATTTGAAACAGACGTACTGCAGGACAGACTTCTTCAAGTTCTCCTATTTCCCTCGTACGTGCAAGGACTGGAATAAATTACCTGATAGCGTTATCAACACGGGATCAATTGATTCCTTTAGGTCCCATGCGCTACAATTCTTAAAAGATCACTCTATTCCATGACCACTTGCTTCGTTTCCGTGTCTTTATATGGACTAACAAGTCTGTCGACATGTATTGAAGAAGAAGAAGGCCTTGTAAATTTGCGCGTTCTGAATTCTTTATCTTTTTCCTTTTCCACCCAAATCACGTTCGTTTTGCACGCAGTGCTTGTTAATCCTAATTAGGTCCCTTTCTCTTTCCAAATTCCTTTCAGATTTTGTATGCATATTTTTTCAGCCTACCTATCTCCACTATCCTAGTTGCTACAAACTTCTAAGAAATTACTCAAGATAGTGCAAGAGTTTGCTCTTCGTTTTTGACTTACAAATGGCACTTCAAAATCCAATCTTTATATTTTAGTCAAAAATCGACTCTTTCAAGAATCATTAATTATTTTACAATATTGAGTGCTGAAAAAGAAAAATTACCATATCTTTCAGGGGTGATAGTGAGACTAAAAAAAAAAATAAAAAAAATTCTCAACCCCCCCCCCCCCCCCCCTGATTTACATCAGGTAATTATCAGGCCTGAACTTTGTCATATCAATTCCTTTCTGTCTGAGATTTTTACAGCATCTTTATCTTTGCAATTGCACACGTTCCTGCTGAATTTCACACATCAATGGTCACGCATGATATGAATAGCGCCCTCCAATGTTTTGGAAATTGATGTGTTTATGTGGCCATAGCTCCATCATGCCTGGCTTAATCAATACCCTTTTTTGGATTTAGATACTTCAAGATAGGCCTTTTCAGCAAAAAAAAGGAGAAAGAAATGCAACCTACCACTGCGAACAATTGCTCTCGAAAACCATACTTTTCAGGAAAATTCCAAAATAACTTCAACATGTGTTCAATTTGCAAACTTTATACCTAGGTCTATGAAACTTGGCAGATATGTGCATCAACCTACATGACAACTGCCTGCCAAGTTTGGTAAAATTCCATGATGTCGATCACCACAAGGTTTTTGTAAAAAATGCTGAATTTGCTATGCACCACATTACAATGCGTTTACATGCTACATTAGCGTGGATGACCGCAATGAAATGTTCTTTAAAATAGTACCATACATAGTATATGTCCACACATAGAATGTTGTGTAAATCGAAATTGAAAGCAGGTCACATTTCGGATTACGCCCAATTGTAACTGCTATGATCGACATCAATTTTGACTGATTTTTGCTTCCTTCCGAATTTTTCTTTATCCTGAAGAAAAAGTATATACTGGGTGGCCAAAAGCAGTTCATATCTCATAGCTGGATTTTAAACTTTTTCAATCAGGACTTTATAGACCCCATTTTATATCCTGTGTTACAATGTATTATGCGTCATATATTAGTATGTGAGTATGCAAGGCCAGAGCTGCCAACCTTGTGCGACCCAAAAAAGGAACCATGATGGCCAAAAAAAGGAATTTCTAGCAAAAAAAGGAATTAATTAAAACAAAACTTACAACCATGCGCGACACACTTCCAATGCACAAATGTTCATTACTCGATCATGCTGTTTTTTCTATATTAGGATCTACAGTTTATTTACAAGTAGATATTACTTTTGGTATTTTGGTATACTTGGCGTTTCATTCTTTTTGAGAATATTTTCTCTTCAAGTATTTTTTCCAGTATGTGTTAACCTTAGTTTTCAATTTAATTTCTGATCAAATCAAAATTTTAGAGCAGTTGTTTGACGTGCAGTATGTACAAAAAAAAATTATAAATTATAAAAATTTATTTTAAAACGTGTTTTATGTAGAAAAGACATACTACCATAATTTGGAGGAAAAAACAAGAGTAATTCCGAGAAAAACGTAATGGTCTGCAAGGCCATGTACGCCAAAGTAGATGGAAAACCATACGTGAGAAATGATGTGTGCATAATTGTTGCATGTTGTGTACATAGGATCATCCAATTGCTTTATTTATCTGCTCAAAGAAATAGAAATGCGGGCATCATTGCATGCATATCGTTCTATGATTGCAGTTCTAGTTGCAATGACGACCTTTGTCATCGCCTTGTTTTCGTTCACATTCTGCCCCATTAATATTCTCCTCCTTATTAGTGTTTTCCTTATCGTCCAAAAATCCCATTCGTTTTGCACGTAGTGCTTGTTATTCCTAGGTGCTTTCCTCATGTCCTGTTCCATTCAAATTTCATAGGCATAGTCTCTATGATCTCTTCAAGGTCACTACATTCTTCGATTTTCGAAATCACTCATGCATAACCGTCCAGGCGCCATTTTGACCGTTTCTGGTCCATTTTAAGTCCTTTCTATCTTCCTTCCTATCTCCACTATCCTAGATCCTACAAACTTCTAACAAATTCCTCTAGATAGTCTAAGAGATGTTCTTTAATCTGCGACGTATAACTTGACCTTCAAAATGCCATCTTCGTACTCAAAATTCAAATCAGAAACGGACTCCGTCAAAAATCTCTCAAATTCTTGAAAAATTGACCCCTAAATAATCTAAAACTGCCATAACTTTCTCATATAAATTCCGTTTTGTATTTAAATCTTACAGTATCTTTATCTCATCATTGCACAAAGCCGTGCCAAATGTCACGCTCCAATGGTTCTGCAAAACATAAATAGCGCCTTCTGAAGTTTGGGGAATTGGCTTTCTTTCTGTGGCCGTATCTCCATTATGGCTTGGCAGAACCGTACCCTTTTTTGGATTTAGATACTTGAAGATATGCCCTTTCCAGCCATATACAAAATTATATACCCTATCACTGACCAAATTTGAGAAAATTACCCTCCAAATACGCCATTTTCAAGAAAATTCTGAAATAACTTCAACTTGCTCTAAAATAGCGATCGTTATACCTACATCAATGAAACTTCGCAAAAACATGTATCCATATACGTGACAACTTTTCGCTAAGTTTAGTAAAATTTGAATATGTCAGCGCAAAGTTATCGCCCAAAATGATGAATTTACTATGCATTACGTAAGAGCATGTTTGATGCGCGCAATACATTCCGCGCAAATAGCAATGGTGTCAAACTGACCGCAATGAAGTGCCCTTTCGAATGATACCAAGTATAGTATATGTTCACATAGAAAATTGTGAGTAAATCGCATTTGAACAAAAGACACTATACGAATTCCGCCGAGTTTCCGCCCGAATCTAACACGTATCGGCTAGGACGTCATTTTTTCAGACTGCTTTTCAGACTGCTTTTCGCCCCTTTATTGTCCTTTTTTTTCCTTGAAAATTTGCAGTGGCATACCGAGTTCCAATACGCAGGGCACCTCTTGGCCGGATTTTTGAAATTGGTCAAGGGGGCCATTCAAGACGCCATTTTGTTCTATAAATCTATTTTACATCATGTGTTTCCATAAGATTATCATAGAAAAAATGAGAGTAGTTTACAATAACAACCATGAAATTCTCTTTCTAATGATACCAAATACGGCCCATAAAGAGACATTAAGAGAGAGAGAAAAAACAATTTAACTCCGGTCATAATACAGATCCTGTACGTTTTCCGCCCATGCATTACACGCATTGTCTAAGGGGCATATCGGGTTCATGCTTTTGGCCTCCAGAACGATCTTTATTGCAATGACGAACATGCACCAAATCCCATTGGTTTTTACACGCAGTGCTTGCGAGCCCTTTCTAGGTTCCCCTATCCCAATTTTGTTCAAGCTTCGTAGGCATAGCCACTACCATCCCACCAAGGTCACTGTTGAGGCCTTTCTTTCGTCCTACCTATCTCCAATATCACAGAAGCTACAGACTTCGTACAAATTGTTCTGGATAGTCCAAGAGAAGCTCTTTCGTTTGACATGTAGAAACATGGCGTCATTGCACGCACATCGTTGTGATACGATTGCATTTCTAGTTTCCAAATTATTACTGTTCAAACCTCTTTGATTTGATTATTTACCAACATCAATACAGTCTTCATACATTGCATACAATGATATAATTACGAGAAGAAAAACTATTGGTTGGTAAAAGGGGCCAAATAATAGCACATGTGCTAGTCAAGATGCACCCTTCTATACTGTTGTTCTGTAAGAAAATTGCAAAATATGTAAAAGTAAGAACTTGTACAAAAATAAATGAACTAATTTTGGTTATCAAACTATGATTAAACTTACCACATATGCTCCAATGAATGCATAACCAGCTACAGTGTGTGCTGTCGTGTTTGTGTCTATGGTCAGCTCAATCTCCTCTGATGAAACCCTCTCCCTCACCAAGGCTGCTACATCTGTTTCCTGACTCTCAAAGGCTACATCAACAATGAAAGATAACTCTCTGTCCGAATGCCTGTATATTCCCTGAAGCATAGAGTTTATTACATGGGTTGCAATACTTTTGTTCCGTGACACAGTGAAGTACAGGAGATACCTAAACTCCTCCTTCCCTTGTAAAAAAGTACTGCAAGTACTGCGGTATTACTGCAGTAATACTGCAGTAGTACTGCAGTACCTGTAGTACATTATGTGGTACTTGTAGTACCTGTGGTATTACTGCAGTACTACTGCGGTACTACTGCAGTAATACCGCAGTAGTACTGCAGTATCTGTAGTTCATATGTGGTACTTGTAGTACCTGTGGTATTACTGCAGTACTACTGCGGTACTATTGCAGTAATACTGCAGTAGTACTGCAGTACCTGTAGTACATGTGTGGTATTTGTAGTACCTGTGGTATTACTGCAGTACTACTGCGGTACTACTGCAGTACTACTGCAGTACCTGTAGTACATATGTGGTACTTGTAGTACCTGTGGTATATTACTGCAGTATTACTGCGGTACTACTGCATTATTACTCCAGTACTATTGCACAATTTGCGGTACCCATGGTATACTACTGCAGTACTACTACTGTACTGCCGTAGTACTCGCAGTACAATCTGCGGTACCCATGGTACTACTGCGGTACTACACTGCAGTAATACCGTAGTACAATCTGCGGTATATACCATGGTATACTCTTCTTAACCTATATGAATAGGTAGTTTGATAACTATAGATTCTACATATTTCTTGCTATTTTGTCCCTATTCTTTTCGACTTTTGAGATGTCGTCCTATTTTGTTTATTATGTTTCTGGATTTAGATTGTTCTCACTGCCCATTTTCTTCCTATTTTTTTTGTACGTTTCTGGACTTATATTTTTCTGACCCATTTTTTACTTATGTTTCTGGACTTCTGAACTAGTTTTTAATCTTTCATTATTTCCTGGCTATTTACCTTATATATTATCAATACTTCTTTATAGTTTATTAGATTTTTGCTAGTTGCCTTTAATTTCTTATACTTTGGGGGCTTTCTTCCACTAGCTGTATTTGATATAATTAAGAAATCATTTACCAACATTGTTTGTCAATATATCATAAAAAACTTGAGATTTATGAAAAAGTGCAAATTTACAAACAGTGAACGAAAAAAAAAAAAAAATGAAAGGCATAAATATTATCAAAAAGAATGAAATACGCGCCTATAGTACCCCAAAACAACAGCATGTAACAACTACTTTTAAGTTTGTTTGTCATTTTGTTGGCTCCTTTCCATTTCCTTTATTGATGTACCATCATTCTTCTGTTATTTATTCCTTACTTCCGTCATTTTGTAGCTATATTCCTGGCATCTCTAATATTTAATTTTTTCTAGCTCTTACCATTTTATATTTGTGTAATTTCTTTCAATTTCTTTAATACTTCTTCATGATATTGATAGCTGTAGTTTTGCGGGGAGGGGTGGTCATAAATTACACTCTTTTAGAGACTCCTTCAAAACAATCTACCTAAACTGTTAAAAACCCAGGAAATTAGCCAGGAAATAATGTTTCGATGGTTGCCCACCATCAAATTATGTTTGTTTTTAAACATTCAGTAGTATTGAAAGAAATTCAACAAATTGATATTAATAGTATGTCTTTTTGTGTAAATACAAATGAGTTCAAAGATGATTCAAAGAAATACCCTCAGAACTCGACTTTCCCTTTGAAATATGGGAGCATAATTTGATTGAATGATCATTTAATTAATTAAGATTTTTCTGATTTTATCTTTGAATTAAATGATCTATCTGTCTATTTTAATCTGAATCAAGTAAAAAGGTATCTTATTAGCAAAAGAATTTGCTAACTACTCCATTGTTTTGATGACCTTGAACTGACCCGATAAGATTGAATTGTAACAATTTCCCCCAAAATAAATTTACAATTATTAGTGTGTTTGCTGCCATCTAGTGGTAGAGTGCGAACATGCACTTGATTTTCAAATTCAAACCGGATTGAGAGATTACCGGCAGATTCTACAGCAGCTTTTCAGTCATTTGCCGTTTCGCCAGATTTGTCTTCCTTTAAAACCCATAGTATAGGGGGTAAGGATTAGATTTACACCAGCAAAGAAGAATTTTAAGAGTATTCGAGAGCAAGAATTGAGGAGAGATCCAGCTCGAAACTGAATTTCACCAACCAGATCTACACTACAGTCCCACACAGCCACTCATGTGTGCAGAAAACGATCAACTTTGCTTTGCACCAGTTGGAGTGTTGGACTGCTATAGTATAGGATAGCTGCTTGAGCTACTTTAAAGATCATCATTTCCAGGAGGTGAGTAATAAGATTACACATAATACAGAATTGTGTTTGCTTTCTGCAAAAATTAGGAAATTTGATTAAGCAGAGTAAAGGAGGGGGTAGATTCTAATCGGTCCGTTGCTGGTTTTCAGCCGGTCCGTTGGATGCATGGTAGAGTCTACATTAATGCATTATAACATATCACATATCCCACACATGCCAGAGTCACTGAAGAACTGCATTTGCAATGGAAAATATATCCTTTAATATCACATTTTAGCGATGTAATCGGCGGTCCCCCTAACTGAATCTGAAAATCAAGTATTTTACGCGTGTCTGTAAGGAATATGATGGGTAGATCTACCATAAAATCAAATGAGCTGTATTTCAAGTATTTTTCAGATTTGGAGCCCGATTTTGTGTGATTTGCAAGCTCAAAAGTATCTCATCGCATGTATTAAATCAATGCAGCCGCTAGCTGGATACCGCAAACGCACACACACTAATTCAGATTCCAATTTCCGATCACCGCAGAGGTAGTTTTCGGCACGGCGAGCTCCGGTGTGGGATACCTGCTCCAGCTGCTAGTGCTATAGATCAGCAGGGAAATGCACGGCGCGCTTGCTTGCTTACTATTGACTTTGTACATGCGGCCGAATACTGCCTCGCTGGGCCGATAACTACCTCCGAAACAGCGAAAATGGAAATGAATATTGTCATGGCAATTCATGATTTTTTTTCTGGGATTCTTTTTTGGTTAAATAATAATACTTAATAGTATTTGCTTCATGATTTGAACAAGAAATGATAATAAATAGGAAGCAAAGAGTAAAAAAATAGGATTTTGTCTTAAGTGGCCGAAAACCCCCTCCTTTACTCTAGTCTAGTCTAGATCTCATTCTTCATCTTACTTTTGATTTTTTGTAAATTTTGTTCATGTAAAAATCCAAACGGATCGTAATTGATGATGATAGTAGACCTAGATTTACTAGATTATATTCCCTACTGTACAATACTGCGTTTATGAAAACGATTCAAACAGCGGCTGAGCGGGTTGGGTCACATGTTTTTTGCAATTTAAATACTAAAAAAAAAATTAATGGCAAAGTTGATTCTTAGAAGTTAGAGAATCATACATTGTGTTGTGATTTTTTTTTCTCCATCACAATCGCGCATTCAAATGGTTGTGCAGACATGTACATGTACGTGTAAGACTGTAAGTGCATGCATCATTCATGTAGTGATCTGTCCAGTGATCATAGTAGGAAAGTAGCTAATAAGCCCGGTCCCCTCACGCCGGGGTTGGAGGGACCACAATGGTGTTCCCAAAATGTCTGGTGAAGGGGTACTTTTAACGCAACAAAGTCTGGCCTGTATTGACTTATATTACACACCAGAGATAGGGGGGTGCTTTAAAAAATCTGGCCCGTATTGAGACATTACACACAGGGGGGGGGGGGGGGGAACATGCATACGCGTACCCTAAATAACACTGAGTGGGGGAGGGCAGGCTCATCAGTCATCATAATTCATACATGTATACATAGTCATTCGGGCATCTCATGTCATGAATTTGCAACTACAGTTGTAGTTGTAGTTTTTATATGAATTTCATTTGTAGAAGTGTATGCCACGTTTAACTCATAATTTTCGCTAGATTCAATTTGAGAGCATAATAGAATTTTTAATTTATTTTACAGGGTACATGCATCTTCGGCTGCGGGAAAGTCATCAACGTGGACTGTGTGGCACTGGCACCCTCGTCTTCCACTGAACATGCAGTCTTAATTTGTAAGACTAAACTGTCCAACACACATCGAGGAAATTATGCAAGACATGGGTGAGAGTGTGAGAATTCATCTGTATGGGATCCCTATAGTGGAAACTGGAAAGCTTTTCATTATGCCAGTTATGCCGACCAACAGACATTCAGCAAGAATCTGAGAAATTAATCTTCAATACACAGCTTTTTACCAAGAAAATCTCAACGACTTCAATCAGGTGATTTTTAAGAGCGATTTTTGTTTCGGTTATTTCAAGCAAAACTTTTAAATTTGCCGCACAGATGTGACGTATACGTCTCTGTCTGCGTTGTGAGGACCCTACGTCACAACAAATGTTGCGCAATGCATTGTGAGGAGAACCGGCTCGATGATTAACTTGTTTTTTGTTCACTAAAGCCTTACTGCACTACTTGTAGCTACTTGTACCCTCTATAGGCCTATAGAAAACTTCCCTAATCGGTGCTTGTTGGTCCCCCATGATCCTCTATTTCTTATGTTATTTGAGAGCTGAGTTGATGAGATAGCCACCTGTCAGTTACCTCGCTGTGTGGTCTAATCCCTTCTGGCAAAACTAGTACAGATGGCCTTTAAACAAAATTATTAAAAATAAGTCTGAGCACCATTTTCCAAAACCAAGATATTTTTGGCCTTTATAGACTTTTGTCTATCTAATCGACTCAACTTTTCAGTGGAGTGGACTTGTACTTTAACACTTATTAAATTGTAAAGGATGTGAACTTCTTTATGTGTATATTGAAAAATGTATACCTTTGCCTTCACATGTATTCATTTATACTGGTACATGTACATAATTTTAAAGAATTCTTTTTTAGACTACCGGTATTTATTTTTGTCATGACATTTCATTGAAACTTGCCAGATAGCCTTGCTACTGGTATGATGTAACCCTTTATAGTCATCTTTAATCTGTTCAATAATGGTTCACGTTTATCTGCCAGTTTTACCAGTATTTTATCAGCAAAAATAGATATGTTTGTTTAGTCCCATATTAACATCTTTCTGTGTACAGTGCTTTTAACTTGTGACTTGTAAAGTCTTGGTCAAATTTCTTATCATTTTGATGATTCCAGAATCCAGAACCTAGCTTGCAGTACACACCAATAAATATGCTAAGATGATCAACCTTTCCTGATCCTGTTTATTTCACAATGCAATACTTTATCTTTAAGCTGTTCAATATTGGTTCACATATACAATGTATCTGCCAGTTTCACGAGTTTTAAATGACATTGTTTATTGCACTCTTCAAACAAAAGCTGAGGGAAGAAGATTGTTTTCATGTTACTATTTTTTCTTCTTCTATTAAATGTGAAAATATCGAGTTATTTACTCATCCGTTCACTTGCTGATGCCAAAAATTTTGCTAAAATGTATTCACTTAGTGTAATCTTTCATTGTGTGCTGAAACTAACTTGTGTTCAAGAAAATATGTATTTGCTATAATTACTTTGTAATTAAGAGTAGGCCTACCGGTAATAAGATTCCACTTGCCTGGTTAAAATGTCATCTTTTGTAAGTTTCCTCTTTACCATCGGATGACTTAGTTATATATGTTACATTCTTTTATATGTACATGTAACCTAGCTAAAATAGTCTAATTTTGTTCACAATGTGAGATTCAGGATTTTGGTATTTCCTAATGAGGGTATCTTAAACCCTCTGCGTAATTTTAAGCTTTGGAAATCATGTGTACATGTATGTAAATATGATATTTTTTTTAATCAAATGAAAATGATCATTAAATTTTACAGCATTTCAATAGAAGCTGTTCTTTGTAGTGGCCCATTTTCTCCCTGACTTTGACTTTAAATCTGCTTCAGCAATGTTCTAAATCTTGGGTGCTCGTTTTTAGAGGGTTTACTTATTTGAAAAATTATGCACCATTTTAAGGTATTGACTTCTACTTTAATGTCATGTGAAAATCAGCACAATCCTTTTTTTGACCTATTGGTCGTTTTGTGGTGTAAGGTCCATTGTCCAGTATCGTTTTGTAACAAATGATTATAACATAGTTAATGTTTATTAAAGGTTGCAATTTTTTTTTTTTTTTTTTGGTTCATAATAATCAAAGTACATGTAGTTTCATATGTTATACTTATATTTACTTCCCCTATTAAAGACTGTGAATACAACAATTGGTCCTTGTGTATGAAGCTGGAACACATTTCTTGCAAGATGTTATTGCAGTTTCGGAAAAGTATATTTGATATGTAAACATTCATAACAAACAATTATTAGGGATGCCAATTTTCAGGCCCTAGCGAGTTACTTTCAGAACATAGTTTACATTTTTTTTTTGGTACAAATTAGCTCATTCTACAGGGGTTGTAGCCTTGTAGGTGATTTGCAGGCCCTCTGATCAATTCTAACTGGCATCCCTGAATTATAAAATCTTCAAGGAAAAAGTTGTTTTCCTATTATAATTAATGTTTTGGTTGGTGATGTACAGTGTCAGTTATACAGTTATTTTTCATGTAAAGTTATGATATCTGCTTTTGCCAAAGAGTTTGTGTAATTCATAGAGCAATCTGTCATTGTGTGTGCAGCTAAAACTAGTTAGTCATAGTAGTTTGAAAGTACAATGCTAAAGTAGAGGAAATAGTTAAATACCTAAACAAATGTACATATTTACCTTAAAAATAAACTTTGTTATGATAAGAAATTCTTTTTTGAAATTTTCTTATTCTTGTTAAAAGGTTCATTAATTTGTGATAGTTCTTGTATCGTGTGAGAAGGATGTGCACAGATTAATCAAAGCCAGCTCTGCAGTTGAAAACCCAATTAATTAACCGGAGATAACTGAATTTTATTCCTGATCATTATATTGCGCACAGTTGACATGAAATATGCTGATCAATTGTATTCTTTCTGAACTGGCTTTGTTTTTTCTCCCTGCTCTAAAGTGTGAAAACGGTACCTAGAACAACTTCCATACAATTTGTATTAATGTACGTTCAGATTGTTATGATTGACATCCACCTTGCATGTATCTTTACTGCATTTTTATATCTGGGATGTACTGCTGTAGTACCACAGTACAAGTGATTCAGTAGTACCGCAGTGGTACTGTAGTATAATTACTGCGGAAGTACTGCATCAGGTACCGTGGTAGTACTGCAGTAGAACCGCAGTACAAGTACCACGGTAGTACCGCAGTAGTACCGCAGTACAAGTACTGCGGAAGTCTTGCGGTAGTACCGCGGAAGTACTGCGGTAGTACCGCAGTAGTACTGCAGTACAAGTACCGCGGAAGTACTGCAGTACAGGTACCGCGGTAGTACCGCAGTACAAGTACCGCGGAAGTACTGCAGTACAAGTACCGCGGTAATACCGCAGTAGTACTGCAGTACAAGTACCGCGAAAGTACTGCGGGACAAGTACCGCGGAAGTACTGCAGTACAACCGCGGTAGTACCGCGGTAATACCGCAGTAGTACTGCGGTACAAGTACCGCAAAAGTACTGCGGGACAAGTACCGCGGAAGTACTGCAGGACAAGTACCGCGAAAATACTGCGGTCCGCAGTAATACCGCAGTAGTACCGCAGTAATACTGCAGTACTTGTTCCGCAGTACTACCGCAGTAAATATACTGCGAAAAGCGACCAATTTACCGGAGTAAATGTACTGCGAGTACCGCAGTACAAACCGCAGTACAAGTACTGCGGTATTACCGCGGTAATACCGCAGTAATACCGCAGTACTTTTTTACAAGGGTTCCTTGGCAGCACTTCTTGCTTAATTAGCCTGTTGAATTCATTACGATTTGATTCATATAGGGAAGCAAGATGGACTCCAGCTATATACTCCTGAAACAGTTTGTGAGGGAAGAAAACTGGCAATTGCACATGAGAAGTCCTCTCATGTATGTCCATGCTAGTGGTAATTCTGTCCTCCTGAGACAAAATCCCAACCCGACAGGCAGTGTCCTTGGATTCCGGGCATATTTCGAAATCAGCTGCACAGAAAACCAATGTATTTTCTAGCAGACCATTGAGGGCTTGTTTGGCAATAGGTCCAAGGAGCTCATCAATTTTGATCAAATAGGCATCAAGTGAGGGGCTGCCTACTTTCTTCACCTCTTTCTGAGCATAATGTTCTTTTAGAAAGCCAATCATTTCATTGAATATCTGAGAAAATGTTTTCAGTGATTTCATTCCCTTTAGTTTTGGCTCGTCAAGTTGTTTCCACATAAGACACAACATGGCTAAATATATAGGATAGTGTGCCATGTATTCAGATATGATATCATTATCATTAATGAACAGGATAAGCTGATTTGCTATATCATCATTCTTTGGAAAGTATTTGTGAATGTAAACTGACAAATTCTCTCTGTTGAAACCCTCAACATGAATGAATGTGTAGAGCTTCATTAGATCACCATCTGATCTAACCTCTACTGCTCTCCATGGGCGAGTGGTCACCAAGACTGGGCAAGATCTAAGTTGATCTGAACAAAGAATATCTACAAGTCCAATACCACCAGTCTCAGATGAGCTTCCGCATGCCTCGGAGGTGACACTTGGCTGTGGTGGCTGAAGTTGCATTTGATCAGTAAGTTGTGATTCACAAGATTCTGTCTTCATGATTTTGCCACGGACTTCATCTAGCCCATCGAAAGCGATGAATACCTTGTCGGGATTTGAGCGGATATACTCAGTAATCTGAGAAACTGTTGCTGGATTGGTTTTGGCCAGATAAGACTTTGCAATCTCACCAATAGTGTGCTGCTTAAATTCACGTAGAGGAACAATCAAGACCCACACAAAGTCACTGAAATACTCCCCTTCCATCCAGTCCCAGGCAATCTTGGCACAAAAGGTAGTCTTTCCAGCCCCTGCCTCTCCCTGAACCATGATCCGCCTGGGGAACTCTCCATTGACTCTGATACCAAGGATATCGTTGAAATTTAGCTTTCGCTTCTTTGTTCCATGTTCTTCTTGTAAGAAGAGATTAGTATACATTTCTTTAAACTGCACAATGGAAGCAGGATTAAGAGGATCAGCTCTGATCTTACAGACAGTTGACCTGTACTTGAACTTGAAATCATTTGCACACCGCTCAACCAGTTCAGGAGAAAGTGGTTTGATCTGAGATTCAGCTGAAGGAGATTCGGTCTGTGATTCAAGCAGTCTTGATAGGCCACCTGAAAATACATAGATAATCAATATTCACATGATTACACATCAAAATATTTTGATACATCTGTAAGGATTATAAAGGCCTGAGGCTAAAGTCCTACATGTTTGTCTGAATTTACATATGACTTTATCATTGATTTGAACTTGACTGAATTTGATATCATTGCAATCGTAAACTGGCACTGCATATTACATTTGTTTAACTTGTAAATTCAAGCAAAAATTATAAAAGTTGATTAAAATTGGCGAAAATCAACCTACTCAAGACCTTGAAAACGATCGTAATACAGCTAATTTTTTTTAGTGACATCACAGAATGAACTATGGGCCGCTCAGATGATCTGATTTGATCTGATTGACGACGGCCGGTGCACGATAGTGTGTGTGCAAATCACTTGTATTGCATCGAGTGCCATATCCATACATTCATAGCCGACGTAGCTAACCTCCATAAAAATCCCCTGGAAATAGTGATATGGACGGAAAGTCGGAAACATACTCGATTTGAGTTTTGAGGAGCTAGAGGATGAAATGAAAAGCGAGAACAGAGAGACAAAGTCCTGGATGAAAGAACGCATGTACCTCAAAGACTGTGGAGGGGTATTGTACAGACGACCACCAGATTCCAAACATCCACAGAGAAGACAGTTGTTAGTTCCCAAAGGCCTCCAAGAGAAGATGCTACAGATGGCTCATGACCAATGGGGCCATCAAGGGATAAACAGAACCATAGCAATCCTGCGAGAAAGATGTTTCTGGCCAGGAATGTGTAATGATGTGAGAGCACACATCAAGAAGTGCTTTGCCTGCATTGCAGCTAAGACGCCAACACCGACAATACGAACTCCAAGACGACACTTGCTGGCATTCAAGCCCCTAGAACTGATCGCAATCGATTTTCTGAAATTGGATAAGGGTCAAGGTGGATACGAGGATGTCTTGGTAATCACTGATGCATTCACCAAGTTTGCACGAGCAATCCCCTGCAAGAACCAGACTGCAGCAGTTGTTGCACGTGCCTTAATCGATGGTTGGATAGTCCACTACGTATCCACTCCGATCAAGGACGAAATTTCGAGAGCTCTCTTGTCCGAGAATTATGCAAACTGTACGGAATTGAGAAGACACACACCACACCGTACTATCCACAAGGCAATGGACAAACGGAAAGGTTCAACCGAACGTTATGCAGCATGATTCGTTCCCTTGAGCCAGATCGTCGGAGAAAGTGGCCTGGGCTGATCCACCAGCTGGTTTTCCTATACAACTGCACCCCTCATGGAACAACAGGGCTATCGCCATACCGTCTCCTGTATGGGAGAGAGCCGCACACACCAATCGACCAGCTAATTGGGAATAGCGAAGCAGACTGGAATGAGGACTTTCTTACAGAGCATTCAAAGTCGCTACAACATGCTCATACGGTTGCTAAGCAAAACATGGAAGCGATCTTGAGAAGTGAAAAGATCAGACATGATGCTCTACCAATGAGTTCCACACTAAGCATTGGCACCCGGGTACTGATCAAGAAGTGCGCGTTTGAGGGTCGACACAAGCTTGACGACAAAGTGTTGAGAGATCCCTTCATAATCACGGCGGTAAATGACCAAGTGACGTTTACAAGATTCGACCAATGTTAGGAGGACCAACCAAAGTAGTGAACAGAAGGTTGCTGATTCCAGACCCACGTGAAGAGATGCCAGTTCATATTGTTCAGGAAAGCGGAAGTGACCATACCACGTCACAACACCCCTCGACTCGTTCTATAGAAGAGAACACCCCCTCTTTCACTTTCTTGTGGGATCGACCGATGAATATTCCAGGGGATCAGAACAACCTGCGAGTAGACATTCGTGACGATGAATATATTCCAGATGAGGGAAATGACCACGACGGAGCAAATGTTGAGAATGAAGAAAATGGTACGGATGACGTTCTCAATCTGAGCGGAGATATAGTACCTGATGAGATAGACAACTCTCAACTTGAGAACCCCAGTCCCGAGGTACCGCGTAGGAGGTCTAATCGAGTAACTAAAGGCCAGCATAGAAATCCACTGCGGCTTCCAATATCGGCGTTACAAGAGTAAAAAAAAAAAAAAGAAGAGAGTTTTGAATTTGAAGACAAGAATTAAATATTTACTTGTCAGATTAAGATGTGATGTGTTATTAATGCTATGCATAATGTTTTAAAGAACATTGTTTTGTATTTTCATATACTACTGAAAAACATTTTGGTCAAACATTATGACATTAATTGCGGGGAAGTGTATTATAGAAAGATTTTCATTGCTTATATTTTCATGTATCGCTAAAATCTCGGTCAAACAGTATGACATTAATTGCGGGGAAAGGTGATGATTTGGAATTCGCTCGTAATAATGTATCATTTTTATCAAACATTATGACATTAATTAATAATGTATTAATTGATGACTCGTGTTGAGTTGGAAACTATTGCAATGTTTACACTTTAATTTGTTCTGTTTAATGAAGAAAGCAAATGAAACCATGAATTGTTTGTTATTACATTTTGCTCCAGAGGCTATATGCTAATAATATTTCATTCAAATTTTGTTCTTGTACAGGGGCTGTGTTTTCTTTGGTGAATAAATGCAAGACTAAAGTTCACGTTGACTCCCTAGCTGTTGTCATTTCTGAATCTCTTCATACGCTTACGTACGTAGTACCTGTATATACTGCCTGCAGCACATGCACCATAACCGGCTTGCCATATAGCCATAGCAGCTAGGGCGATCGAGCTAGCCGTGAATCGCTACCGGACTGATCTGGGTCTTCTCTCGATTTCCTCTTTCCCCATTTATCTGATACTACGACTTAATTCATCAAAAATTATAAATTAATCGACCTAATCCTACATTTTCATAATGAATATCTGGACAATGTTATGTTAATTCGTCGCCTATCTTGCTCCAGAAGAGTCGTTAGGTCACCATGCAAAATGTCCTTCGCACTCCCAGATCAGACGTGTGCATGCTAACATGCCCTCAAAATTTGTGACTATTATTCCAATTTCATGCTTAAAGGAGCTACACAAAGAAAAGTCACTAACAACTCATAATTAGAACAAATTACATATGGATGGAAAGATTTTCTCTTGAAAAACACGAACAATTTGCTGAGAAATCATATAGATATCATGCATGGAAAGGCGTAAAATGCAATTTTTCAAGAGTCTCCTTAGACCCCCGAACGCCCCTGAACGTAAGTCAAACACACAAGCGTAGCGAGCTCTGAATTGTGACGTCACACACTA
>JAVYIG010010237.1:0-70914 GCA_035222895.1 Strongylocentrotus droebachiensis
AAATAAATATTTGAAAATCACATCAAATTTGCATAAATTATCATTATTAATCAAAATAACTATATGTGTCAGAAAAGAAGTTTCATTTGAATAATGAGTTTCAATTAACATTCAAAAAGTGGAATCTGACAATTTTTGTAATGATTCTAGTTCTCTGTATATTTCCAGATTTGATATTCATGAATGCGTATTCATAATTTTTGCAAATTAACCTTTGCAGTTTCAAATATCAAAAAAATAATTTAACCTCATGAATTTGCGATGAAGGAAACGACAAAAATTGTCATATTAGAAAAAAACTAATTATACCATCTTGTTCCTTACGTAAATATCTACAAACCTGCAAATGTTCGTGTTCATCAGACTTTCAACGGCCGAGATCATGGGGGGCCTCCCAGCCCCCCCCCCCTCCCCACAGTCATGAGGTGCTCAAAATAGCCCAGTACAGTAAGGGTTAAAGGTTGTATTATCTTTATCTCTGTTCATTAAAAAGAGTCTGTAACTTTGCCTCTTCTACAATAAAATAATGACTTTGCTAATGCTGCAATCATAGGTATAACAATTTAGGTTAGGTAGGAATAGACAGAGTTTTGTAGGCCGCATGCACATCAATGTCTCACGACATTTATTATAAGAAATTTAATTTCAAAAGTAAGAAAAACCATCTTTGTCAAACCCATCATCCTTATCATGGTTATTATTAAATATCATAAACTTTGTCTCTCTTTTCTTCTCTCTATCAGGAGGAAGAAGATATAGAAGAAGAAGAAAGTTTTCTTGATCTGGAAGGGCTTAGGAATCTTCAAACGAACAAGGTTTGTACCTGCTTTATTCAAGGATTTAAAGCCCGTCTCCACTAGTTTTGCCAGGGGGGATTAGACCTCCCTGCAAGGTCACTGACAGGTGGTTATCTCATCAAATCAGCTCTCAATTAACATAAGAAAAAGAGGATCATGGGGAACCAACAGGCTCTGATTAGGCATTGTTTGCTATATAGAGGGCGCAGGTAGCTATCCAGTCCTGTCAGCAATCGGTGCGGAGTACCTCAAGGTCCCTCAAGGTTCGGTCGTCGGGCCACTACTCTACACACTATATAGTGCTCCTATCGCTGACATCGTTTCTTGTCATGGACTTAGTTCGATGTTATACGCAGATGATACCCAAATTTATGTGACCTCCTCCGGAAGCAGTCAGCAAGCAGCCATTTTGAAAGTTAATAACTGTCTTAGGGACATAGTTTCATGGGCTCATACTAAGATGTTAAAGATCAATGCTGGCAAGACTGAGCTTATTCATTTCTCATCAAAGTTTAGCCCATCGTTGGACCCTGCTTCTGTAGTAGTTAATGGTCTAAATGTTGTTGAAAGAGCAGGAGCGAGGAACCTGGGTGTATATATGGATTATCAACGGCAACTCAAAGATCATCTTAAGATGACATGCCGTTAAGCAATGTGTGCAATCAGAAAAATTGGACAAATACGAAATTTCCTAGATAAGAAAACCACTGAGATATTAATTAATGCATTTGTTTCCTCTAGGATTGATTACTGTAATGCTCTATTGTTTGGTTTAGCTGAGAAAGATATAAGAAAATTGCAAATTGTCCAAAAAAGTGCTGCGAGATTTGTTGAACGAGCAAGGGGGAGAGATCCAGTAACACCCATGTTGACTCGCCTTCATTGGTTACCAGTAAAAGAAAGAATCGTTTATAAAGTTCTTATGTTGTGTTACAAGGTAAGAATTCTTAAATCCCCGACTTATCTTCTTGATATTATTTGCTCTTACATACCCCGTAGAAATCTCCGCTCCTCAACAAAGAATCTCCTGACTGTCCCTTCCACATGAACCCAAACATATGGTTCTCGTGCCTTTTCAACGGCAGCGCCTGTCTTGTGGAATCAGCTTCCTGACCAGCTTCGAGTCGTTGGGAGCATTGACGGCTTTGGAAGAGCCCTGAAAACCTATTTGTTTTCAAGGGTCTCCTCCTAGAGTTGCTTTGTTCGTTGCTGGTTGGGAGGCTGATTCGACATGATGAGTGTTTGTCCGTTTGTTGAATTTGTTATATGTAATGTCAATTAATTTTGTAGGTGTAATAGGTGCATTAATTGGTTTACTTTTTCATAAATATTTTTTGTCATTTGCTTATCTATTTTGTTATTTATTGTTGTATTAGTGTTGTTTATATATTCAAATTGTTATGATTGTACAAAACTGTAAAGCGCATAGAGAAATTTACAATTTATAATGCGCTACATAAATATACTCTATTATTATTATTATAGTGCAGTGGGGCTTTAAGGCTCAATCAAATTCTTGATGGTGCTTTTAAAGCCAGTGGATTATCAGTTTCCATGTGCAGGAGGTCATAATTCACTTGGTGGAAATACCATCAATGGGTGTACACCCCCGTCTGCACACAGCAAACATGTAGGCCAATCAAGAAACGCCCCCTCGTCTTTCGGAGAGTCTTCGGGTGATGTAAATGTCAGACAATGACTTTACCACTAGGGGAAAGACACAGCGTTATAAAGCCCGCTGTTCATAAAACCGAAGGCACATCTTGGTGATTGACAACATGTGTTATTGGGTAAACACCCAAACAATGTCAAATTCCCCACGAGAGCCCATTTCTATCTGTCTTTAAAAGCACCTTTATACTATAGGCGGGAAAGTCCTTAAATCATTATTTTAAGCTATGGTTTAAGTTTAAACTACCATCATAATTTCAGGCCTGTATGTTTCACTGTTTAAAATACCGGTAAATGGATTTGATTTGATGTAGCTTCTCAAAGCCTAACTATTTTATCATAGTTAAATAGTTAGGCTTTCATTTTCGTCTGTTCTATGGAATAGAAATACACACATTAATGTGAAAATATAACAGCAATAATATGTAAAATATGTTGTGTATAAATTAACTGATATTATAAAATATGCATTGATTGATGATTCACAGGTAATGTTTGAGTCACATGGATAAATAAAAATGTAATAAGTAGGATAAATAAAAATTTAATAAGTAGGATAATTTTTTGAATAAAATGATAACACTTTCTCTTTCCTGTGTCATCAACTCATGATGTTTAACTTATAATTTGCAGTAAACATTCTGTCCACTTAAATAATACATGTAATTTGCATTGTAGAATTATGGAGTATTCAAGCAGATATACCGGTATTTGTTTTTATACAATGGACCGGTTTACTAGCATATTCAATTTTTATGGGTGCTTCTTTCCTTGGGAGCTAGTGATGACTTATTCCACTAACCTGTTATTATTGAATGAAATACAGTACTTGGAATCCAGTCTGCATACATTACTTGTTGCTATATCTTGCAAGCCTCAGGCAAGATTTCAGGTTGACAAGAACAACCTTTGTTTATAAAAAGCATGCATAAAATTTGAATATGTTACTAAACCGGTCAAATTGATGTGGCATGAATATAGTACATGAGACATTATTAATCCTTGACATTTGTTTGACTTTTATTTGACCTTTGTTTTACCTTTGACCCGTTGACAGGAAACGGCAGAGAGCTCTAGACCGGAAGAAATCATGGAGTCATCGGTTGATGCTAACGAGTGGAGGTTAGAGGTCGAGAGAGTGACCCCATCCCTAAAGGTACTATTGTCGGTGAAATGAATGGGCTGTCCCATATTGCCTCCATTACTGACCGTATTACAACATAGAGTACTTAAAAATCAGAGAGTTTCCTTGCGTGAACTTTCCTGAACTTTGCCACTCTCCCCCAGGTGACGGAAATGGGTTAGGAAGTAATTCCTTGAATGATATAGTGGTCTATTATGGCAGCTGAGATAAAGCTGGGGAAAATCTTCTCCCCCTCTCTCTCATTCTTCCTAAAGTTTTCTTCCTCGCCTACCTCTCCAACCTCCTCCTTTACTCCATCTGCTTGCTTTTTCTCCCCTCTTCTCTCTTTACCCCCCCCCCTACTTTCGCCTTTTCTTCCACTCTGTCCATTCCAAGTGGAATGACTTGTTTACACTCGTTTACACTTTATCTCCAACCTATAATGTACCCTCTACTTTCCCATCTCTTTCACATTTTCTTACATCGTTTCCTACTCCGAGCCTTTACCCACATGTTCAGAAAATCATAATCCCCTTAATTAATTTTTGTTGCTAACCTATGCATGATTAATGCAGGCACGATTAATAATTGATACTATACATGATTGATATATGAATGTAATGTATATTGATCATTGATTAATTATACATGATTATTGTTATTATGCATGATTGATATATATTTGTAACTGTAATGCATTATTGTTTGTATATGTTTTATATGTGGTGCGACCTGCCATGGTTTCGGAAAGGGAACATGGACCTGGTCTTGAATGTACACATGTATTCCTTTTATATGAAATAAAGGCATGATTTAACAACATTATTATTATTATTATTATTATTATCATCATCATCATCATCATCATCATCAAAAATGTATTATTATTATTATTATTATTGTTATTATTTCCTTGAAAGGTCCACATAAGAACAGATAACAAGGACTGGAGAACACACGTGGATCAGATGCATCTACACAAAGATGGGATTGAGACGGCTCTCTCGGAGACTAAGGTAAGAGTACTTCAAAGCAAGATTGTAGGAGTTTGTCAGCCTTAATGTTGATTAAAAAGAACAATCACAATGCCAACAACATATACATTTAAAAGAGAAAATAACAAGTATAAATCACAAACGAATACAAATATCGTTGCATTTGCAAAGGCCACAGGCCTGTCAATGGCTATCAACATTACACAAAATATGATATTTGTATATATATATATCTACCCAGTATATTAAAAAAAAAAGGCATTTAAGATATTATTAAGAAGCACAAGAACTAGTTATCAACTAGGATTCATACCGTAAATGGCAATATAAATCAGTTGAAAATAAGGTATTTATAGAAAAAAAAAGAAAAAAAAATGTTTTAAAGCCCGCCTGCACTACTTTAGCCAGGAGGGATTGGGCCACCCACCGTTGTCACTGACAGGTGGTTATCTTATCAAATCAGCTCTCAATTAACATAAGAAAAAGTGGATCATGGGGGACCAGCGGTCACCAATTTGGCATTGTTTGCTATATAGAGGGCGCAAGTAGCTATAAGTTGTGCAGCGGGGCTTTAAACACGGCAAGTGAGGGACAGATTTTACTTCGTTGCTTAGGGAATTCCTTGATATCACCTCCATATTCATAATTTATCAGGGTTACCTTGACAAACTGCACAAGGAGATCACGAGGACGTTGGAGAAGATAGGGAGCAGAGAGAAATACATCAACAACCAGCTTGAGCATCTGCTACAGGACTTCAGAGGAACACAAGATGGTTTAGCAGAGGTAAGTCTGTATTAGAGGTGTTGTGGTCTAGCGGATAAGTTCCCGCAATGGCAACCACAAGGTATTGGGTTTGAATCCCTGTTGAAGCACTTATGTTACAACTCGTTAATGTACCATCATCTTACCATCATATCACTGTGAAATTCCCATCATGTTCATGCTCATGTTACTGTTGTATTACTTTCTTGGTACTATCATGGTACCACGGTATTACATTTACCTTCATATATTCTTCAATATACTGGCAAATGTTTTAGCATATCAATGTTCATTATTATTTTTATATTACTGTGAAATTACAGTCATATTTACCTTCATATTTTCGTCACATTACGTACATACATTGTAGTTCTGTTAAATTACCATCATATTAAACTTCATATCATCCCCCATATTAAATTTTTGTTGCTGGCAAAATACCATCGCTCTAACTTCTGGCTCTCAGTAAGCAATGACTCCTATTACCACGATATTGCCAGTCATGATACTGATCATACTGTAATATTGTCTGTACACAGTAGTACCATCATAAGTTAAGTCTGCCATTTTAAAGCCTACCACATATTATACAATTCGATTTTGGGAGAAATTTGCAAGAGCATTTGATATGAACATTCAAACATGCTACCTTCATGTTGCTATCATATCACCTTCACATCAACGTCATATTACCATCTTACTTTTGTTACTGTTGTACAGGTGAAGGAACAGTACAGGCAGGCTAGCGGTGGAGTGACAGAACGAACGAGACAACTTGCTGAAGTGACAGAAGAATTGGAACGGATAAAACAAGAGATGGAAGAGAGAGGGTCAAGCATGACCGACGGATGTAAGTTGAACTTCCTTTTTGTAAACTTCTGTTAGAGGTTTGAGGATGCGAGTAAGGCTCATTTGGCAGAGTGTCTGTCTGTTTAACAATACATTGAATATGAATCGAGCTCAGGCAGAGAATTGAAGCGTGCATTATGTGTTAACATGCCCCTCCCCTGGCCCATAGACACAGTGAGGTACACTCGAAAACACTCTGTCCCTCAGATAGGATGTTAATTGGAGGCCCATGTGGAGGAGAGTTTCCACCTTTCTATGTTAAGAACCCGTTGCACTATTCATAATAGATTGAGGGAAAACCCGGCTTTAGAGGTACACCTGCATATCCCAAACCAGCAGTATGTTTTTCTGTTTGCATTTTTACTTTAACAAAAAATAATTAGTTAATTTCATTATGTATATGGAATTGTCTTAGTCGAGTGGTTTAAGCACTTGACTTGAAATGCACAGGTATTGTGGGTTTGATCCCTGACATGGCACTAATGTCCTTTGACAAAGCGTTTATCTACATTTGCCACTCCATACCCAGGAGAGAAATGGGGAGCTGATAGGATGACAAAAGCTTTTGTGTTAGTAATTGCCATATCCACTCACTGTGACCATGGTAGGAATACTCCCCAGGGAGTGGAGTTGGTGCACATTGTGTGTGAATGAATCCGATGATAGGGGAAATAATATCTGTAAAGCACTCAGAGACGTTATTTCTTATTAAAGGGATTGGTAACTTTGTCCCCGATTCTGAAACACAATACTGGATTTAGCACATGCTGCAATGATAGTTATAGACCTTTAGGTCAGTCAGGAACTCCACGACTTGTACAAGCCGATCGCCTGTATGTTATCAAGATATTTATGATTTAAAATCGGAATCAAATTTTGTGTCTTCCTTAAGGTTTTCCTAACACTACAGTCTATTAGGGAAAACAAGTATGGTAAAAACGGTCACTCAAAGATTATTACTTTTTTGAGGCACTTCTTGATCATTTTGAAGCGCGATATGTTTTTGGGCTTCAATATTACACCATATCACAGACACTAACAACAAGTAGGGCCATGCATCTTAGATTTAACATTATTAAACGATGCCTTTAAGTGTTATGTAAACCCAGATTATTATTATTTTAATTTATTATTTATTTATTTATCTTGCAGCTCCATTGGTGAAGATTAAGCAAGCTCTCCAGCGTCTGAAGAACGAGGTCATCCAGATGGATGTCAGGGTAGGGGTCGTGGAGCAAAACCTTCTTCAAGCAAAGCTCAAAGACAAGACTAACATGCAAAGGGATATGAATAAACCAATTGGAAATGGGAATGACTATGATTATTAAAAATATTGAAATTTCTTTAGGTTTATTTTTCCAAAGTAGATGGGATGGTGATTATAAAAGATCGTGATTACTATAGAAGTTTAAAATAGGGTCGTGGAGCAAAACCTTCTTCAAGCAAAGCTCAAAGACAAGACTAACATGCAGAGGGATATGAATAAACCAATTGGAAATACAAATGATTACGATTATTTAAAGAGATAAACACGATCGCATCTATTTTTCGAGAAACCAGATGGATGTCAGGGTAGGGACGTAGAGCAAAACCTTCTTCAAGCAAAGCTGAATGACAAGACTAACATGCAGAGGGATATGAATAAACCCATTGGAAATGCAAATGATTACGATTATTAAAAGGGGTAAACACGACTGCATCTATTTTCAAGAAGCCAGATGGATGTCAGGGTAGGGGTCGTGGAGCAAAATCTTCTTCAAGCAAAGCTCAAAGACAAGACTAACATGCAGAGGGATATGAATAAACCCATCAGAAATGGAAATGAATATGATTATTAAAAGGGATAAACACGATCGCATCTATTTTCGAGAAAACAATACAAGGGGAATTTCAA
The DNA here is from genome assembly GCA_035222895.1 of Strongylocentrotus droebachiensis. Classification (NCBI taxonomy): domain Eukaryota; kingdom Metazoa; phylum Echinodermata; class Echinoidea; order Camarodonta; family Strongylocentrotidae; genus Strongylocentrotus; species Strongylocentrotus droebachiensis. Next base: position 8,095 of record JAVYIG010010237.1, read on the forward strand.
TACACTATTGTACATCCGGCCATAGATATCATATTCTGATTACCGGTATGTAGTATGTCGTTGTAATGATCACACATTTCAATAGGAGACTCACAGCTATTGAAATTGCTTTAAGTTGATCTTCCAAAGTAAATGCGATCAAGATTATAAAAGTTTGGGTTGTAAATAACACAGACTATAGGCTAAACATTTAAGCAAGGTTGGAAGAGAAGTATGCAGATTACTCTAGGAGCTTAAAATAGGGGTTGTGGAGCAAAACTTCCAAGGAAAGCTGAAAGATAAGATTGTCATGCAAAGAGATGTGAATAAACATATTGGTATTAAATGCTAATGAATATGATTGTAAAAAAGAGAAAAGTAAATGGGATATGTTTGGTACAGGCTACAGACAGCGCAAAGATGAAGGAGAAATAGAGTGGTGAAGTGTGACGTCATAAAAAATCTATTTTTAGAATTTCTCAATTTTTTCTTCATTTCCGAAAGACCATCAAAAGTAATGTCCAAATGTCGAAAAACCAATTGAATATGTTAAGTATTGGCTGAGATATGACCATCTGCATAAATATATGTCCTATAGGAACTCAGTGTTATATGCTCTGGCTCCTAATGGGTTAGGAGCCAGAGCATATGACACTGAGTTCCCATAGGCAATCTTTTTATTCAGATGGTCATATCTCAGCCAATACTTAACATATTCAATTGGTTTTTTCGACATTTGGACATTATTTTTGATGCTGTTTCGGAAAATGAAGAAAAAATTGAGAAATTCTAAAATAGATTTTTATGACGTCACAGCTTCGGTACTCTATGCAGATTACTGTCAGTTTGAGATAGGGATGGTTGGACAAAACCATCTATACAATTTTGTTGGTTTGTTTGTTTTGCCTGACTGCTAAGAAAGCTAAGGAGCGTTTATGCTTGTATGTAAACAACCAGGGACAGACAGATTAAGGACTATCCGAGGGCTTGCTATGGTACTGAGAATTAGTGCCTTATCAAAGGGCACATGCACATCGACTTGCTTTCGATCCCGGGACCTTTGATGTTCGAGACCACTGCTCTACCCCTGAGCCTCCTCATTTAGGCCCTGGCGAGTTATTTTCGTAACATAGTTTAGGCCTTTTTTGTGTACAAACTAGATCATCTAGGGGATTTTCAGGCGTCTGATCAATTTTAACTGGCATCCCTGAAATATGAATGTTTGTTTCAAATCTGGGTATGAATCACACATGCTAGTGAATATGATCATTAATTGTGTGACAGATTGTTAAAGGCCATGATGTAAGTCTCAAACCATACCTTACAGTTTGGTCCTCTCACCCTCCTGGCAGTATCCTTCCCAGGGAGCAGTGAGTTCAGCTGAACTGCCTATGATCAGACACAGGCTGCTTTGCAGCAAGAATGAAGCTCTGGGGTCTCAAAGACTCTCACCGTGTCCATGTAGTCAAATTCAGACTGTATGAGTATGTTCTGAATGAGTATGCTATAGCAGGACCCCCATGTCCCATCACTGATATTTACAACCCACATCTGGTGTTATATTGAAACGATTGTCAGTTTTAAATAGCTATGGTTGATATACGCAACAATAATAACTGACCAATCACAAAGCAGCATGGAGTACATTGACCTTTAGATTTCCACTTAATTCAATCTGCAATGAAAACTTTATGGATGGTAAATAAAAAATTTCATAAAAACATGGCCTCCTTTCACAAAACCATCTTAATTACAAGTTCAGCAACATCCCATCCAAATATGCTTGACGGACTTGTATTTCAGATTGTTTTGTGAAACGATGCCTAGATTCCTAAAAAAGTAATGAATTTATAATAATTATTTTCATGCACCAGGATTCATGACAGAGCAATAGAGAAATAGATTGAAGTATATTCTGGTAATGTAGTAGGAAACTTTGTTATCCATCAAATATTGGATATTGGAAATCATTGTGAATATCTGTGATTAACATTATGTAAATTAATAAAGTTCTGTGTATGTATGTTAATAGCTCTTTTTGTGAAAATACATAGATGAGCAGGATGTATAAAGTAGTTCTATGTAAAACTGTTGTAAAGTGTGAATAAAAAGCCTATTTGAAAAAAAAGGAACAAGCCCTAATCTTTTGTGTGGTAATTTTCTACTTGAAGCCATTACACTCAGCTCATCCAGTAGTGTCTTTTGACATGCAGATTACACCAAGATGCAGGGTTCCCACTGACATGGAGAAACGTGGAAAGTCATGAAAAAAATATTGAAAGTCGTTGAAAATGAAACAAATATCCCAAAGTCGTGGAATGTCATGGAAATTGATCGTGGGTGTGGGGTGTATGTGGCTATGGCAGCCTTCCGGTAAGAACTAATAAATTTGAGTGTCGCTTGTATGCCGCAATGAACCCACACCAAAATGGTACTTATCTGGGCATCAAAAAAAGGGAAGTGGATCATGAAAAGTTGTGGAATTTGGTTCTCAAATTTCATTAAAAAACTACCCTCTCTTTGCTATGCCATATCTTCCACTTCACTATACCACTGCATGTACCTCTCCCCCAAACCTCTATCATACATTCTAAATCTCTCCTTTCTCTCGTTTGCTTGCTCTATTTCTCACTTCTCTTCCCCTAACAACCCCCCCCCCCCTCTCGTACACTCCAAGATTTTGATCTCCTTTCTCTCCTTCCTCCCTCTTACTGGTACATATTGGCCATCTACCTCTACATCCCTAATTATGATCTATATCTCTCCTTTATATTCTCTTGCTCACTGATTACCTCTCCCTCCCTCTTCCCCCACTCCCATGCACCCTCATCTCTCTCTCCCTCCGTTTCTTCTCCATTTCCTCCCTCCATCGCCACTCACATGCACCCTCATCTCTCTCCCTTCCCTCCCTGCCTCCCTTCCCTGCCTCCCTCTCTGGATTAAAACCTTACGAATAATTCATAAATTCAGACTTGGAATAAGAAATACAACAAATAATTTAATCTTTGACATATACTCTGTACACATAAACATGGTATGCACAAAATGTTTGTTATGAACATATTTCAGATGTAATAACATTTCAATTTCAGTTAATTTGGAATCCTTTGCATATCATAAATACAAGGCTGTACACTTACAAGCCATAAGGTCATATGATTTGGACTACAGTGATCAGATTTATTTCTTGAAATTGGAAACGTTCTTTATTGCTACATTGTTCTCATTAAAATCATGTATCTTGAAAGAATATTGATTTATACACTGATGAGAAGTATGTTGTACAGTAAACACACACTGGTATGCCAGTTTGTATTGAAAAATGGTGATTTTGACATTTTCAACATGTCACAGAGTTCAGGATTTCAATGCATATTTCCCTCCTATACAAGTAGCTCTTGGCATCAAAGTTAATATTAAATCACATGACCACTTTGTTCATACATGCAGGCCTTCAGCATAAGGCACACAAAACTTGGTACACATCTACTCATAGGCCTGATAGTTAAAATGGAAGAAGGAAAATTCATCAACACTATTAAGTACTGGAATAATCCTTGAATTGTGTCTATGTACATACATGTAGTTGGTCCAGATATACATTATCACAACTTCACTCATTCCTGCCAACTTTTCACTTCAGGAAGATTGACAAATTTTGTTGTCGTTATAGTATATACAAAGCATAAGGCACTTTAAACTTGGTACACATCTACTGAGTTAAAAATGGTAGAATACAAAGAAAAAAAAAATTATCAAGTATTGGAATATTCCCTGAATTGTAGATGAACATACCAGTACAGTTGGGCCCATTACATTATCACAACTTCACTAATTCCTGCCAACTTTTCACTTCAGGAAGATAGACAAATATGGTCTCTGTTTAATATATACAGTATATACATCACGAATCACTCTGAGACAAGTGAATCCTGATTGGAATGAGTGCAGCTGATAAAATCTGAGTAAAATGTTCCATGCATCTTCCAGGTGCATGTAAACTTTCGTGGCCCAACTGTGTATCCTCAGCTTGTGTGAACCTGAACAGCATGCATAAGTTAAGTACAACATAATACTGTTAACACTTAATAAAATTACAATCTCACAAAACAACCTCATTGTCAATATTGCATTCTGGCGACTCTTTCATAAAAATTGAAATTAAAATTATATTTTCAATCAATTGGGATCGCGTATTTATTAATTGTGTTTACTTTTTGAGTAATGTTGTGTTTGACATTGCAACTGTTGAAGCAAGAGGGCCCTTGTAATGGAATTTCATTTCCAGACAAACTGGCTCAAAGAAACTCTCGGTCCTGTTTCATAAAACTTGCTACCAATAACAAGTGTCACATTTCTATGACAAATTGGCTCTCAGCCAATCAAATGCAACCATTTCAGGAGCTTATAACAGTTTATGCAACTTGCTATTGATAATAAGTTTCATGAAACAGGGCCCAAATTTCGAATTTCTGATTCTGGCTTTTGGGTCATTTTTGCAACTTACTATTATGAGTGCAGACAAAAATAAAAGATTTAAGTAAGTCATCCTTCACAGCTATTTTTTCTGAATTGCTAATGATCGGGCGTTACACCTTGGGATATTAAGTAACACAATAGGTTGACCAGCTGCTTGTCACGGTGGTAAGAAAAGAACTGTTTTTCAGTTTAGTGGAACAAACATTTAGGTTGTTTGACAATATTATGTCAGCTATAAAATTTTATCATGAAATGGAAAAATGTATTGCTAAACAAATCTAAGAGGAAAGAAATTCACAAAAATTTGGTTTTATTTCATCAATTTCTTGTTTTTGTGTTTACGTTAAAGGTACTACCGGTATGTCCCATTTGCAGGCCCAAAAAATGAAAAGGTTAAATTCCAAAGGCATTTGAAAGATAATACTAATTAAGAACTTCCCTAAAAAAGGTGGGACTTGAAAATGTCTTCAAGTGGGAAAATAACGACTATTAGTTGTCAAATCGACTTGGGAGCCTTAGAGCCAATAAGTAATAGGCTTGATTTTCAGACCATTGTACCGAATGGTCATATGTTTTATGCTGCGCAAAGATTCAATCAGTTTAATTTTGGTCATCACAAGAAGTGGGTTATTAATGTAGACAAATGCGCATGTGCCCTTTACAGCTCATGTTATGTATGTTATTACCAAAGAAGAAAAAAAGCCAGTCAGTCACTCAATAGTGTCTGACAGTGAAGTCTAGCAAGTAAACGGGTTTCCTTGCATAATTTGAATATTAGGACACTGCTAACGTTTACATTTCACAGATAGGACAAACATGACATATTCATAATTCCTGCAAAGTTCTACAGAATTTGAGGTTGGCTGCAAAAGGGACATAGTACCTTTCAAGTCATCATCTGTCATATAACACAATTTGAATGCGGTATATGATTGATTTTTGCTTAGGTATATTTTTTTTATTTTTTAGTTTGACCGAGTGATGTAAATATGGAATTTTGCATGATTATAGATATGTAGATGTTGCATATTATTAGATGAATGTATGCTATTGTCTAATAAAGGAATCCTGTGGATGAGGGGAAAAAATGTTTGTCACAAAATTTGCCATGGAGGGTGAACATTTGATCCTATGATCTAGGCTATACTTTAAGACATATATAGGGTTAGGGTTTCACTTTATTTTGAGTTCAGGTAATAATGTTTACAGTTAGGTACACATAATATGATATATTTAATGTGTATGAATAAAATGTTGCTATGTTGTGATAAATTGAATTTGCTGTTTCATTACTAGTGTTAAATACTACAACTTAATATTTAAGTAATATATGAGCACTGAAGTTGAAGTTGGAATTTTGGTTGGTGAAGGAAACCGACGCGGAACAGCTATTGCTGTAGCAAGTGTCGTACAACCCTGTAAGAGATAGTTCTATACGATCAAGCAGCACCTAATCCAGCTGTGCGATCTGGATGGTTGTACACTGCCATTGTGTGGCTCTCGAAGGTATTATGATGGCTGTGATGTCCATCATAGGTCATCCTCATTGTCTGAGAGGGAATGCTCCTCGTCTGAGACGTATTCATCCTCTAAGAACGTGTTACCATCCGCATCAAGGTCCATATAAGGAAATCTCCTAAATTGATGTGGAGGAAAGAAGATGAAATAAAGGTTTGGGAGATAGGATCTTTGCCCTGTAACATATGAAGTGACCAACAATCCAATCAATTGTAAAAATCTGTCATATCTCCAGTTTTGCTGCAATTATTGTTTCTTATGAAGCATTGTATTTACCTGTAACATAAGAGTAGTGGTTTAGTTGTTATTATTTATTATGTTCCAATTTATTGAAGGAGATACATGTACAAACAAGATTTGGGATAATATTAATGGTAACTTTTAATGTTACAGGGCCTCGGCAACAGAGGCCTGAGGTGGTATTCTGAAATTGTTATGCTCGTGAAAAAATGTTTCCTGTTAAAGCAGAGATAAATAAGAAAAATCTTTGATTAATTCTCGATATCACCAATATAATACAAATACCAGCATGTTACATTCAGGCCTCGTTTCAAATGCACTCTGGGATAGTTTGGTGACCAAGTCGCTTCCTGTCGACCCAGCAGTGATTGTGTGTACTTAATTTTCTGACAGTACTCACAGTGATTTATCACGATTCTCAACAATTTCAAGAGTCGATTATTACGTAAAACCGATGAAAATATACTATAATATACTAAAAAATTAACATATTTGGTGGTGTGATTGGAAAGAGCAAGTAGAAGCGTAGAAATAATAATGTCACCTTTCTTTGGTTATGTTCATTGGCAAGAGTGAAACCCTGTCTGAAATATTAGAGGATGTGACTACATTACAGGGTTCGTTGGCTTTTTAGACGACCAATGGACATACTCCATTCTGGTGGGATATTCTAAAGTTAAGCCCGTCATTTTCTTGAAGTTTCAAGAAGGTCCTTCCATTGTTTTAATCTAGACATCGATAAGATTTGGAGGATCTTTCTCTTGTTTGTCATTGCTGCCGTCACTAAAAATAAAGAACCTAGATGTAGCTTTCAGAGACGTACCTATGTACATTGGCTCAAAGTTACTTCAGAGAGGCTTCATCTGTGCATTTTGGGCATATTGGCGATCACATTGGCGATAAAGGAATCACATGTGACCCTGCTTAACCAATCATTTGATTAGGATCTAGGAGTAAGTTGTATAGCAATAAAATTAATTTGTAATTTATTTTGTTTAATAGTTCACTTACCGTCTAAAGTCAGTGAGTGACTGCAGGAATGAATCAAAATCCGCTTGGAGAACTCCATTGAACCTGAAATTTCCATTACTGATTTGAGGAAAAGAATCCTGAAAAGAAATATATGAGCATGATTGGTGATAGTGATTCATGTAGTTTCCCTCCATTCCAGTCTGGCTGACATACTTTAACATACATGTACATACCAGGTCAGTTCTCTGGCATATAGACTTAGTATCCTTGTTATGTTGACAACTCCTATATGATTGAACTGGTCAATATTTTCAACAGAACTTTATGCTGACACCCCATCCTCCCTGATCATGCACATGCCCAAAACAAAAAGAACAAAAAAAACAACAACAAAATCTGTGCTTGAAATAAGTACACTGTGATCAAGATCTCCATCCTTGTTTAGTGACTATTCAATCTGACGTATACTCTCAGACCCATGATGACATTATTCAAACCTTATGAATTGATTTGAACTATTTGTATCTATTAGTCTTTAGAGTACTTCAGTGATCTGTTTATAACGAAATTGTATTATTGCGTAACTAGTAACACAACACTCTCCCCCCCCAAAAAAAACAAACAAACAAACTAGATGGAATTTTACTGCGCGCAGTCGAAAATGATGCCTCCGTCATAAAGCAATTTTACAAACCAAAACAGAAGAAATTTTTCGAATTCAAGTTCAATTGTAATTCATTAACAGGTTCTCAGAATATCGTGATTACAAGCAATTTCTCATATACATATATGACCCTTTGATCTTTGACCTCATGACCCTAAAATCTACTCAGTTCATTGTCTCTGCAAGAAGTCCTGAGTTAAATAGTAATCCATCTGTCAGTTCTAATGAGAATGCGTTCACAAGCTATTTTTGCACACATAATGAGCCCATGACCTTTGACCTTATGAACCAAGAATCTACTCAGTTCATTGGCTCTGCAAGTAACATACATGACCTAATTTTGGCAGGAATCCATCAATCGGCTCTTGAGATAACGCGATCACAAGCTGTTTTTGCATACATAATGTGCGCTGTGGCCTTTGACCTTTGACCTCATGACCCCAAAATCTAATCAGTTCATCGGCTCTGCAAGTAACATACATGACCTAATTTTGGCAGGAATCCATCAATCGGTTCTTGAGATAACGCGATCACGAGCTGTGTTTGCATACATAATGTGCGCTGTGGCCTTTGACCTTTGACCTTGTGACCCCAAAATCTAATTAGTTCATCGGCTCTGCAAGTAACATACATAACCAAGTTTGGCAGGAATCCATCAATCGGTTCTTGAGATAACGCGATCACGAGCTGTTTTTGCATACATAATGAGCCCTGTGACCTTTGACCTTTGACCTTTGACCTCGTGACCCCAAAATCTAATCAGTTCATTGGCTCTGCAAGATACATACATGACCAAAGTTTGGCAGGAATCCATCAATCGGTTCTTCAGATAACGCGATCATGAGCTGTTTTTGCATACATAATAAGCCCTGTGACCTTTGACCTTTGACCTCGTGACCCCAAAATCTAATCAGTTCATTTGCTCTGTAAGATACATACATGACCAAAGTTTGGCAGAAATCCATCAACCGGTTCTTCAGATAACGCGATCACAAGAACGGGAAGTACGTACGTACAGACGTATGCACAGACGTACAGACGGACGGACGGACAACCCGAAAACATAATGCCTCCGGCTACTTCGTAACTGAGGCATAAAAACTCCTTAAACTCATCTCCACTGCTGCATGTGTACATGAATTCATCATGACATGGATATAGAGTACAAACACACATACATACCTGTAAGGTTGACGCCTTTGCATTCAGTGTAGAATAGAACTCCTCCTTGAACTCCTTTCCATATAGTGACAGGTGGGTCAGGTTTGGCATGGAACACAAAGCATCTGCTAGGTAATGTGAAGAGGCTGATGTTGGACACCTAACATCATGAAGCCAGACAGTGTGGACCTACATGTATACAAACAGTGATTCATACAAGTACATTACCAGAGTACACGTTTTAATTAAATTACTGAAAAATTTAACTGGGTGCTCTGATATACATGTATGTGTATGGCTATGCTTGAGTGACAAATGCAATGGGCTTTATATAGTCAAATATAGGATTTGGATAAGGGCTACAAATAGGTTTGAGCTCAGGTTTAGTGATAGGAATACTTTTTGGTGCAGGGATCAAGTCCCCTCCAAAAAGCTTACTTAAAAACTTTAAGTTAGTCTTCATTAAACCAAAATATCTTTTATGAGGCAATCCTTTAAAAGTGATGTTTTTTGCAGAACATCATATTTTTAACCCGAGCCATCTGAATTCTGCATCTTACACTGCACATGAAAACCCCTCTTTTTATAATACTGTTCCTTTGTCTACTAAGACTATTATACATTTTCATATAAAAAAATTAACACGTTGAAAAATTATTGACAGCATGTTGCTAAAATATCATAACTCCTTAAATTCATCTCCACTGCTGCATGTGTACCTGAATTCATCATGGCATGGATAAAGAGTACAAACACACATACATACCTGTAAGGTTGATGCCTTTGCATTCAGTGCAGAATAGAACTCCTCCTTGAACTCCTTTCCCCATAGTCCCAGTTTAGTCAGGTTTGGAATGGAACACAAAGCATCTCCTAGGTAATGTGAAGAGGCTGATGTTGGACACCTAACATCTTCAAGCTCGACAGTGTTGACCTACATGTATACAAACAGTGATTCATACAAGTACATTACCAGAGTACACGTTTTCATTGAATTACTGCAAATATAACTGGGTGCTCTGATATACATGTATGTGTATGGCTATGCTTGGGTGACAAATGCAATGGGCTTTATATAGTCAAATATAGGATTTGGATAAGGGCTGCAAATAGGTTTGAGCTCAGGTTTAGTGATAGGAATACTTTTTGGTGCAGGGATCAAGTTAAGAATTAGGATAGTACAGGATGGAAAGCACAGAAAAATTGTTGATGGGCATGCGTTAAAACAACAGGAGGATCGACAAACACAGCCATAGTGCATTTTCTCACTACATAGTGATACAAACAATGATTCATTAAAGTACATTACCAGAATACATGTATTTATTGAATGACTGCAAATATAACTGGGTGCTCCAATATACATGTATGTGTATGGCTAAGCTCAGTTGACAAATGTTCTGGGCTTTATTAATTTATTTAATTTTATTATTATTGGGCTTCTAAGGCCCCCCCCCCCCTATGATCTCGGCCGTGAAACGCCGGATCGTCGCGAAAATTTGCATACATGTCAAGTGAAGTGTATAGAATACTATGGTAATTTCAATTTTTTGAAAAATTCACTCATTTGCATATTTATGGTAATTTATGCAAATAAGGTCATCAAATTCACATTTTTGCCCATAAATCAGACATTATTCATATTTTAAGCATTCTTTCTCACTACATATATTTTTTAGACCATTCGGAATAATAATACAACACAAAAAATTGAAAAACCAGGGTTATTCCTTATGTTATCTATTGTTTTGATAATATTTTATGTATTTCTTTGTTTTTTTTAACTTATGTATTTTATTGTTTTCATTGTTTTATTTTATTTCCAACTATAATTCAACTATTTGGACCCAAAAATAAACACCTAAACTATAAACAAGACCAAATAACCAATGTCTTATCTCTTTATTTGAAAAATGAGATTTCCATATGTTTTGTACACAAATCACAAAAATGAGCGGTTTTCGGGCTGACATGCAAAGACAAAATGACACGTGACTTCATAATGGTAGGTTTGATTTTCAAAAAATTTCTTTCAAAAGATGCGCAAGACTCGAAAGAAAAAAGTCACAAAATTTCAGTGCAAGATTTTCTTGCGTTAAAAAATTATCGCGTAAAATGTCGAGGGGTGGGGGGGGCTTCTAAAGTCCCCCCCCCCCGGGCTAAATAGGGTTAACACTGGTAGATGGAGGGGGAGCAGGAATTTTGTAAACATGTGGTCAGAGACCGCATCAATGAAAGGGTCTTGTTGGGGCTAGTATTTATTTGCACAGAGTAGTTTTCCCAATATTAGTCCTTTGTATACTTTTATAAGTTAAATCAGACAGTGAGAAGTCAGAATGTGTATTATTTATATGTTTTAAAATACTTAGTACATCCTCGTGTAAATCTTACTGGGAGGATGCAAAGTGACAGAATGACAAAAACAATACACATTTTAGTTTTTAACTTTTAAATTCCTGACCCAACTTAATTTTTTTTCTACAACTGTAATCACAGTGATTTTTCAAATTTTCAAGCGATTGATGTTCTGCGTCTTGACAAAGCGCCCCCTTAGGCTAGACTACGGCATTACAATGTGTTTGTTCACTCACCTTGGACTCGTTTCCTTCTTTAGCAAGAACTGCATAGAAGTCACTGTGCAAGGCAGCTCGAAATAGTATAACATTCGTTAGAGAGGGCACAGAGCATATAATCTCCCCCATATCATGTGATATAATTGGTCCAAATTCTCCATTTACTCCAAGATCGATCTAAATCAAAAGCAAAAACAAAAACAAAACAAACGAAAAATTAAAATATGAGAAAGTCAGAGTCCATTGATAAAGTTTAAGACCTCCTCAGATTTTGTTGATGCTTCTGTCACTCGGCCTGCATTAAGAAAGTCTCATTGAATGATTACAGAATGGTTACTTAATACAGTGGTCGATATCATCAGAGTAGTGCTACGAAACCTATATGATCCCAAATTTATTTGCAAAGGAAGGCCTGCTATAACATTTTATCTGCAATGCAGCATGGTAAAGGCCATTTTTAAAGGGCCCTAAATCATTCCATCCATCAAAATTAAGGGTTACTCTGAAGTCTGAGCATCAAATGATCAAGAGGACTGGTTGCAGCAAAACTGAGGTGTAGGATACCATTTCAAGCAGTTTATTTTCTGACCAAAAAAAAGGGTTGGTAGTCCAATAAAACTAATTCAAATAGTACTGTTGATATTTATCATATGCCTATAGTGATGGGTATATGAAATGATACTGCCAAAGTATTATCATAATATATGTTTCACATCAATCCCCCCACCCCCCTCCCCTCCACTACAAAAAAAATAGACAGTCAATAATCATCACTGCTGGTAGTATATATCCACTTAAAATATTATTAGTGTAACATATTGTACTAAAGACATCTCCTTGAAGACTTGTGCAAATTTGTTAATAATGCTTCCTTCTCATCTCTTTCTTTCTCTCCTAAATGTTGTTTTGTTTATAAATTATTTGAAACTTTCTTAATTTGATTTTGTATTGTGCTCAGTCTTTATGTCCATGCCACTTTTATTTACACAAATAATCTGTCATTGATGTTATGTGTTGTTTAAAAAGGGAAAAACAATTTATTTTATTTGATTATACAGATAATCAGGTATAAGGTCATGGATGTAAGAAAGTGGAAAGTAGGCATATTAAAATTACATGTACCTGGAGTACTGGTCAAACATGATCTGAAATGGTCATGTCATGTGAATGATATTATGTCAAGCAAGCAAGCACAAAACTATACATGCTCAGAATTTTAAACGGATTCAAACTTCCAGCAAATGTTCTATTATGTGTCTACTGTTGTTAGTTTGGCCCGTGGTAGAATTGTGCCCCTGTTTGGCACTCTAGGCTAACTGCAAACCAAGGTAATCAGATTGAAAGATTAAACTAATGAGTGTGCTGCCTAGTGCTAGGACTGCACAAACTCCAGGAAGCTCCAACACCGGCGCCGATGTTGGAGCTTCCTGGAGTTAGGACTGCACTAATGTGCTTAACAACATGCTCTCAAAGAATTGGAATTACCCACTCTATAAATGAAAGGCGAGAAAAACTAGCATCGAGTCTGGGCAAAAGATTGACCAGCCCATCATCAAACTTTCACCACTGGCTTCCTCCCTTGCGATCAACTGTACATTCTTGATTATTGCAAAATGGACAAACCTATTCCAAAGTCTTTTGTAAAATGGAGCGCTACAAAAGAAGTGCTCTCCTCTACCTCATCAGGCTCTTGAATTTAAATTTGAAGTAAAGGGGAGGGGGTCCATAAATAAATCTGTTATGCAATATACTTAGGTAAAACTACCAGCAAATCCCATTATCCTTGCTTTAATGCGTTTATCTTATTTAGTGTTAATCAGATTATTATACCATATGTTCAATTTTACACGCCATTCAAGCCCTGCAAAAAAAAAAGATATAATTTATTGACCACTTTGAGAGTTGTAATTATGCAACATTTTTTACTCTTTTTAATACTCATACCGTTGATTAAAATTATATTCTCTTTTGAATTTATCACAAATACTTTGAACTTTGAATTAAACCAAATATCTGTAACCAAATTATTGATAATCTGCCAACAGCTCACAGGCAAGAGAGAGAGAGAGAGCGCAAAAGAGGGAGAGAGAGAGAGAAAGAGAAGGGGAGAGAGAGGGGGAAGAAGAGGACGGATAGAATGGTGGGAACGATGGACATAATTTATTGATCAAAAGTGCGATTTAATTCTCTCCATGAATTATATTTCATAACTTATATTTGATCTGTTTCTGTTTTTTCTTAAATTATTTAATCTACAGTGTTCTATGTACCGTGAGTATCATCTGGCTTTTGGATATTCTTACCATTTTTATTAGTATTGTATTTTATGTAGTTTTAGAACATGCTTGTAAAATGTGAACAATTCAGCCATTGGCTGCTAATCATATTTTGTTTAATACCATGAATAAATGAATAAATAAATAGCTATTCCTAAGACAAAAATGTATGTCTGTAAATGCCTGTTGGGTTTGCAATTGAAGGGGAAGTTCACCCTGATATTAAGTTGGTTTGAATAAAAGTAGGAAAAGAAGAGAAACAAATTATTGAAAGTTTGAGCAATATTTGATTAAAATAGGAACATTTTGAAGTTTAATTCATTTTAATATTTTTTTTGCTCAAACTGTCACTGACCTGTTTTTCTCATTTTCTGCTTCTATTCGAACCTACTTAATATCACATTGGACATCCCCTTTAAATTATAAAACTTATTAATGTATGTAAGATATCAAACTTACCACATCTTTATGTACACCTAGTCCAGTGAATACATATCCTGCTATGGTGTGTGCTGTCATATATGGGTGTATTACCAGATATGACATTCTACCCCTCGCCAAGGCTGCAGTATCTAGGTCCTGACTCTCAAAGGATACATCAACCAACAAATCCATCTTTTCTCCGGCTGGAATGTCACCCTGTACCATGCATTTCATGACATGCTTGGCAATGGTTTTGTCCCGGGATACAGTGAAGTACAGGAGATACTTAAACTCTTCCTTCCTAGGCAGTACTACTTGCTCAATCAGCCTGTTGAATTCATTGGGATCTAATTCATACAGGGAAGCAAGGTGGGCCCCAGCCATGTACTCCTGAAAGAGTTTGTGTGGAAAGAAGATAGTAGACTGAAGAAACGGACTGCTCTTATCATATATAGATGACAATTTTTTCTCCTGAGATAACACCCCTACTCTGCAAGCTGTTTCAATGGAGTCTGAGCACTGTTCAAAATCACCTTCTTTAAAACTAAGGGTGTTTTCTTGTAGCCCGATGAAAGCAACTTTGGCAACTGGTTCCATGAGCTTCTCAATTTGAGAGCGAAAGGCTTGGAAAGATGGGCTGTCTAAATCTGTGATCTCTTTCTGAGCATAATGCACCTTCAAGAATTCAAACATTTCATCAAATACTTGAGAAAAAGTTTGCAATGACTTAAACTTTTCTTGTTTTTTGTCACCAAGTTCTCTCCACATAAGACAGAGCATAGCTATGTAGATAGGATACGGGGCTATATTCTTAGATATGATGTCATTGTCCTTGGTTAATTGGATAAGCTGATCTGCTTTGGCCACATCTTCTGGAAAGTACTTGTGAATGTAACCCTCCACACTATTCTTGCTAAAACCTTCCACATGAATGAAAGTGTACAGGTTCCTCAGACTATCATTATCTCTTATCTCTGTGACCTTCCATGGGCGACTTGTCACCAACACCGGGCAAGTGGCAAGTTCATCTGAACGAAGAATGTCTGTAAGTGCAATGTCACCTCTCTCTGAAGAACTTCCACTTGCCTCTGCACTGTTGACTCTTGGCTGCGAAGTGGCACTTGATGGGCTTCCTGACATTGGCTGCCGTAACTTTCGCCGCTTATTCTTGTTCGTCTTGGATTCTGATCTTGCCTTGGTTTGATCAGCAGACTTTGGCTGGTGACATTCAGACTTTGAACTAGCTTCCCCTTCCTGTACAACCTTGCCCTTAAACTCATCTAATCCATCAAATGCAATGAATACATGAGTTGGATTTGATCGGATGTACTCAGTGATCTGGCAGGCTGTTGCTGGGTTGTCCTTGGAGAGATATGACTTGGCAATCTCACCGATCGTGTATCGTTTGGCTTCATGAAAAGGGACAACAAGTACCCACACAAACTTTTGGAGAGCAGGATTGTCATTTATCCAGTCCCAGGCAATCTTAGAACAGAATGTTGTCTTTCCAGCCCCAGCCTCTCCCTGAACTATGATCCGCTTGGGGAACTCTCCATTGACTTTGAGTTTAAAGAGATCACTGTACTCAAGTTCCCGCTTGCAGTTTTTTCGATATTCCTCTTTCAGGACAAGGTTTGTGTACATGTCTTTGAATGGTACAATGGAATCAGGGTCGAGAGGGTCATCTCTGATCTTACAGAAAGTTGTCCGGTACTTGAATTTGAAATCATCTGCACATCTCTTGATCAGGTCAGGAGAAAGTGATTGGGTCGGTGATCCTGGCCTTATAACAGGTGCACCTTTAAATTTAATAATACAAGCGTGATAATTTTTTTTGAATATCAAAAAACATGGTGTCAAAAGATGAGCATTTCTTGTACAGCTTCATGTAAATCATGTCATCATCTCCCTGACAGCACATAGTGAGTGGGTCTGTAACCATGTACCGGTATTAATGACCACAGCCCATGCAACCAGCCCACAAGACCGACATATCTGTCTAGCGAACCATGTGAAAAGTTGTTAGAAGGTGCATGAGACCAACGACCTATGGACTGACATTTATTTTAAAGGTTCACCAGACCGGCAGTATCAGTCTTGTGGGATGTTCATCTACTGAGATGTCCTGCTATAAGTAGCACTATTTGTACCAAATGAGAAAGTGTCAAATCAGTGTTTGTTGGCTGCCTGCAAGAGCAATACATTATCAATGGCAGTAAAGGCCTTCTTGCAGGCAGCCGACATAAATGATTCCTTCTTTTTCTCACCTGTCCGCTTCAGGACTAAACTGCGGGCAAGTAGTTTGCCAGAGAGGGACCCTAAGCCACTGCTTTCTAATTCCTCTGCTAGAAGAGCCCTGATGTCTGTGCCTGGGGGCTGTTTGTCTCTCCATCTCGTGAAGACTGTCATCAATGCATCACTGGTATTTTGGCTGCGTTCCTTGATTTGCCCAAGCTCTGCAATGGAGATATCCAGGTTAATGCCCACCTCTTGGTAGTGGCTAGGTTCAATTTGCTTGGACAGCTTTAATAATTCCTTTTCACTGACAATCCTGTAATTAAAAACAAGAGTTTATCAAGCATCTCTTAAGTATCTCTTAAAGCCCTTCTTAAGTGTTGGGAACCCCAAATTTGTCACTATTTGGAGGCAAAATTTCACTTAAATTGTAAAGATTTTCCCCCAAAAAAATGTGTTTGAAGACAACCTATTGATAAAAAGAATACATAATTTCGGTTTCTGTTGTACGCAAAAAACCTAGATTTGTGTTCTTTCATCAATATTTGACATCAACACATTGTTTTTAAAATCCTGCAAAAATGTGTTTAAAATGACATCCCTTTTCACATTATGAAACAATTTAAGTGAAATTTTGCCATCAAATTCTTGGGGCTCCCAACACTTTGGAGGGTCTTAAAGTATCTCTTATTGTGTTTTAACTCCTACTGCATAATTCATTAAAGTACCTTTCTTCACACTTTGTAAGTTTAGTTCAGTTCTTGATGAGCTTTTAGATGAAACAGACCAAACAACTAACTACATGGAAGAATAAACTACTCCAGCCTACAAATATGTACACTAGCTCCTACAGTTGAGCACTATTAGTACCTGCAGCTTCATGAGCATACCTACCTGATTTTATTAAGCTACATGTACTGATAAGATTTATTTAAAGGTAAATTGAAGCATACAGACACAAGACTTATACTTTATTAACCAATGCCCTTGAAAATGGAATAAAAATTGCATGCATGTATGTGGTGTTATGCTTTAATAATAAGAAAAGTACTTTAATATCCCTACTGCTCATTACTGTTGCAATAAAGAACTGGAAATAAGCTTCAAATCCATATAGACTGACCTGTCTGGTCCAGGGTTGGTTTCAACATCACCAGATCTCACCAGGAGGATCATGAGCAGATAGAGAAGGCAGAATCCATCCATGGTGCTAGACGTCCTTCTCATTCGACAGAAACTCAGTCGGCTGGAAAGGTACATGAATGCTAACCCCAGCAAGACATCCTGTAATTGACAAAAAAGGGGATTCCAACTTACTATATGCATATGAGTGACACATATTTACAGTGTACATGAAATGGATTACTTTTTAAAACTTGTTTTCCTTATCTAAACATTTGCCTCTTGACTCGACTTGTGTGATATAATACTGAACTATATTTAAAGATAAAAGGGGCTGAAATGTATGGGGCCCCAAGTGTTACACATGTGATTCTATCACGAAATCAATGTTTTTGTCACCAAATCAACCCCACCATTTGATTTTGTCACAAAGCAATCTCACCAATTGATTATGTCACAAAAGCACTCACCTATTGATTTTGTCATGAAAGGTAATTGACTTTACGACAAAATTAAATGGTGGGATTGATTTCGTGACAAAACATTGATTTCTTGACAGAATCACATGTGTTATACTTAGCGCCCCATAGAAATGTATTGTGAAGATCTAGCTTATATTAAGGAAGGGGGTGGGGGAGGGGGTAATGTACCAATCTCTGACAAAAAAAGGGTTCATGATTACTAGTAAATCTAATTAAATATCATATTGGGAATATTCTGATTGTATAGGGTGTATGTACAAAGAAATATATTATGGAAATTGACACAAGAGCATGGTGATGTCAGATACAGTTGTAAATGGTGGGAAATTTCTACAACAGTGACAACACACACTTGCACTAGATCTGGGGAGGGGGGGAGGGATGCTCACCAGGAATTCTTTATTCTGTGAGTCAGTGTGTTTAAAACTGACCCCCAGTAATTTAAAGTCAGGATTTAAAGGAAAATCCAACCCTTATAGCTAATAACTGCTCTTACAGAAAGCAGAAATATTAAACAAGGAAACTGATGAAAGTTGAAATGAAATTGAGTCAACTCAATAATAAGAGATTATGAATGTTTGAAATATGAGAATACTAAATCTAAATCTATGAGAATCTCAAATTTGTAATTTGGTCTGTGGATTGTGTCGTAATCATGGACAACTCTTCCATTGAGGCACTGCTCATAATATATTATGGATAGCACACCATCATATAGGACCTTTTTGAAAAGCTGAAATTTTGGTAATTTTGAGTTTTTAAACAAATTACAAAGTTGTAGGGCACTAGGTCACAGTGACATTACAGATTTAGCCATATATGATATATAGCAGGGGCGACTGGGCGTCTTCCAAAGTGGGGGGGGGGGGGGGACAAACAAAGGGAAACCTCAAAGTGAACATATACCATTTTTAGATAGTGATATACATGTATACCCCTACATCGTCATGATTGTGATTACAGCTACCAGGGCTGACTTCAATAATTGTTCTCTCTTTATGTGGTACAAGATACTGCTTAAGCAACAAACTTTGCAGTTGGGTGTGATGGTCTGAGTATTAATTTTCGAGCGAGCAAACAAAAAAATAAAGATTTGTGAGGTCCCAGTGCGAAAAATGCAATCTTATAACGAGGACAAAATACAACTCTGATAGAGGTTTAAGCATAATCTAATGAAGAAGATTGAATACTTCTTGTATAGGTAACATAATATAACAACTACAAATGCGAGAGTGTGTAGCGAGCAAGCTATAATGACAATTAAAGATAAAGGGGCTCTAAATCGCTTTATAATTAGGGGTGCATGGTAGGGAGAAAGGAAAAGTAGGCACTTATCAGAAGATGGGGCACTTCTTGCACCTGAAAAGGCCTCAACAGAGATGAAAAAAAGAAATTGTGAGAATGGAAATGGGGAATCTATTGAAAGAAAAGGGCGCCTATCAGATTTTAATAGGGGAATTCAATAATTATTATAAAAAGGGGTATTTGGAAAAGGGGAAGGGTCTCATCAAAAAAAGGAAAAGGGGCAATTATTGCAAAGGAAAGGTGGCAGTTGTTGAATGAAAGGGGGCACTTATTGAAAGCTCAAATGATAACTTGACTGTTTGAAGTTTGAGTGAAATTTTATGAGGGAGTATGGTATAGGGAAGAGATTAATTGAGAGCCCGCTTCTCGCCCATGTGCACTCATTCTTTGTAGCCACATAATGTGTTCGCTGATCCTGAAAGGTCAAATAACTTGCATAATGGACGTGAACTAGAGTTAAACTCTATCAAAAGGGAGGGAGAGGAGGGCAATTAATCTCTTCCCGACTCCCTCATAAAATTACACTCAAACTTCAAACAGGTAAGTTATCGTTATTCAAAGAGAGGAGCAAAATTCTTCTACAATTCACCTTCAAAGCTCATGAAAAATTCACAGCACACACAAATTGATATTATTCTTCAAATATATTTTTTCTGTTTCAGAAGCTGGTGAATAGAGGCTTCTTATTTATCCAGAGATAAGTCTGGGACAATATGAATATGCAATTTTTTTTTTTTTTACTAGACTTTAACTCCAGTTTCATTCTCTGCCCAGTTTCGTGATAGTGGTGCGGTTAGTAGTTTTGTGTAAAACTGCTTTCAAAACTAGGGGAAGATTCATTAAAAAAAGCTGGATACTACAACTATATTGGAGGTGTGCGCATGCGCTGTTCGCATCAACAGCCATGCGTGTATACCATATGCAAAATGCGCCATAGATCAGCTGTTTTTACGCTGTGGCTGCTGCAGTCCAGTAAACGTGATTGAGTTACAGTTGCTAATTATTGCAGGCAACTTCAAGATATTTTCACTTTACTGACTCATACCAATTTATTTTCACACTACCGGCCCATTTCAACCGCACATCAGCATGTTTTATTTGCGACATTACAAAGACAAAACCAACAATGCTTGATCCATATCCACCCAAGTCCAGACCAAACAATCCTGCAAGTACATGTATAACGGTACGTGGGACTACCCTTAACTTAGCTCCTGCGAATGCTTTGCCATGGGTTCGTTGATGACAATGCCTTCAAATTTTTTCAGAGATAACCGTGGGATAAACATTTATGAAAAGATATTTTGAGAAAAGCTTTGATATATTTTGATTTATCATTTACAAAAATATTGTACTGGCGTAATGACGGAAATACGTAAAATACTGCATTATTTTCACTTTTTAAAAATGGTGCATCGTTTCGCTCAGTTTTCGCATATTAAGACAGGGTAACAAGGTTTAACAACTAACTGCAATATATTTATGGGTTAGAACAACTCTTATTCTTCAATGTGACATTTCAATTATTTAATTTGGTGGTTTCTATAGCAAGATTTTACAGTTTAGCTGAGACTCTTTTGTAGTGGTTTAGCGTTAACATGTTAGGTTTAAACAATAGGCTTCACGGACGAAAGCTTTCACAGTTAATTGTACCCTATCCCCATGTTTTTCCTAGTTATTTTATTCTTCATTATGTTGTAAATTGGAATTTCATGTTGTAAATTAAGTGAAAGGCGTAAAGAATGAAATCTGATGATACCAAAAAACAACAATAACGCCTGTAGAAAGATATGAGAAGGATGAATTCAAAAGTCTGAACTCCAAGCTCGACTATACACTCAGCTCAACCACTACAGCAAAGCACAGAGTCAATGCTAATGCGTATTGACCTCTAGCACTGCATACTTTCTGAGAGGCAGGTACACATGGCACACACCACACTCTATTGCATACCAATGTAGGCTACACAATAAAACCGATGTGGCTGATCGGCAAATTTGACCCTAGACTTTCAACTTGAATTTTTAAACTACCGGGTATTTTTTTTAACATCGGTAAGATGAAAAAATGGTATTTTACTCCTATTTAAGTGTCATCAATTGTCACTAAAGTACCGATTTTGAGTGAAATCACTCAGTTGAGTTTTGTACAGTGGTGTTTGAAATGTTGAGAATCAATAAAAACAGCTTTTAATACACAGCCAGGATAGTAATGCAGATATGTGTCATTGTGTGAGAACAGCATTCTTGCAGACT
Source organism: Strongylocentrotus droebachiensis (assembly GCA_035222895.1). Lineage (NCBI taxonomy): Eukaryota > Metazoa > Echinodermata > Echinoidea > Camarodonta > Strongylocentrotidae > Strongylocentrotus > Strongylocentrotus droebachiensis. The sequence goes on from JAVYIG010010237.1 coordinate 29,779, forward strand.
CTCGGGTAAAATGTAAAATAAAATACACAAACAGCAAATTACGAGTGACACTGTACGAGAATGGGTCAACAATAAAGAGCAAATTGCCTTATAGAAGGTTGACAAATGTTAGTTATAAGAAAAATAACCCCATACTCACCAGATGGTTATTTTCTATGACTATATCGTGGTTTTGGAAACCACTCGTTCATCCGATATCCGCATGCACAAGCTTGTTTACAGTTAAGCGCTAGATCTACTACTGATTCCTGCAGGCTAACGTCTGACCTGTGTAGTGGCATGGCCTGGTGGCCGATGGGAAGAATTCAAGAACACTGAAGAAAGAAATTGTACTGTAGTGTAGGGATTGGATCCGAGCGAATGGTGGTTTCCTATTCACGCAAGTGTCATTTCTGTCTACAGCTTGGGCAGCTTGCATGGATGATGGAAATCAAGATTCTACGTCAATAGCGAGAAATTAGCTGAAAATAAGACTGTGACATCGGGATCGTTGCGCATGCATGCCACTACTGTATTTTGTCTATGATGTCCACGACCGCGCCCTGTATCGTGCGGGCGGCGCATATTTTTTTTACACAACTGTTTAGCCACTTTAGTCAAATACACTGTGCAAACGACTAGAGATAGAGTCTAGCATTACCCAAGGCAGTTTTGTTGGATTGCTGGAGCTGTACGTCCCTTACAAAAATGTACCATGTAAAAACCATGGTTTCAGTACCATGGTTACCATGGTTCTCATGGTGGATGGTAATTTGGACAAAGAACCATGGTAACCATGGTACTGAAAACCATGGTAACACCGAAGTATGATAACCATGGTTCAGTGTTAACATGGTGTTCGGTACCATGGTTACCATGGTTCTCTGTACCATGGTTACCATGGTTCTCGGTACCATGGTTTTCGGTACCATGGTTCTCGGTACTATGGTTACCATGGTTCTTGGTACTATGACCATGGTTTTCGGTACCATGGTTCTTGGTACTATGACCATGGTTTTCGGTACCATGGTTCTTGGTACTATGACCATGGTTTTCGGTACCATGGTTCTCCCACACCTTTCGTTACCATTGTTCTCCTGTACCTAGGTTGCCATGGTACTTGTACTATAATGTTACTGCACGTACCCAGTCGCCTTTCCATTCTGCATGTAGCTTAATAAAAAAGAAAGCATTGATTACATTGCATGATTGATTTTTTGTTATCATTTACAAATCTACTACCTAAATTAAGCACTTTCAACACAGTATTCCTCATAATATCTGCCAGCCCTTGATCATTTAACTTTGAAAGAACATGCTGGTCTGCAAAGTAGACACAAAATGACAGGAGCTGGCATGAAGTCCACTTTCAGCACAATTATCCATATTCTCAAGGTTCGGCCACTACTCTTTCATCTGTTAACAAAAGACATCACAATAATGTTGATCATTATTGTCAAATGATCATATGACGTATCAAACATCAAACACTGGAAACAATATGTTTACTTTTTTAAAGGCGTTTATTCAAACGAGCTAAAATCTATCTCGCGTAAAATATATAAAACGATTTACAGTCGAAAACTGAAGTCTATTTCTATAGCGAAAGACTGCCGCTTGTTACATTGCATATGACACTAACACTTTCAGCACACAGCAATATTATGAGTAAAATGGTTAGTCTATTTCTATAGCGAAAGACTGCCGCTCATATTCAATAGTACAATTTACAAACTGTCCTTCCAGCGGAGATGCGAGATTCGTTGACGATGTCGTACTCGAATTTGGTTTGAAGAAACAATTGGTAGCTAGGCCTACTTCCTATGGTAGATCATAGATGACGTCGGGTAATCATCAGCCAAGAGTCTGCAATGTCGATCGGATGCGAAGTCCATGTTTGGCGATGGTGAAACTTGGTATAGAGTTCGACGTCGACGGTGATCGAAGACAGATCGAAAGTCGATAAATTCATCATTAGCCGGAGTCAGGATCAGACTTGGAAACGACGAAAAGCAAATCGAAGACGAAGAAGGTAAAGAGGATGTTCTTACCTTCAATCAAAGTTCGACGTCGATGGTGTTCAAAGGCAGAACAAAAGTCGATAATGCCAATGTCCAATTCATCATTAGAGTTCGCAACAAACTTCAAGTTTAAACGCCAAAACGGAGGTCAATGACGAAGAAATGGTGATGGTGGCGTTGATGTTTTGGTCAAGATGATAATAAAGAGCGACGTCGATATGGAAACTACTCATTTGTCATGTTGCGTATATATCTGTAATTTAAAAAAGACAATTTTGAATTAAATTTAAAAAAACAAATATGAATATCAACAACTGTCAACATGAAATCACACATGCAGTCACAGAGCAGAGGCAGACATGACATCGATTAGCTTAATTCGTTAATTTGCTGGATTTTTATGCAGTATTCTATTTATTTTCTAAAAAGAATAAAACATTCAATCCTTTAAACAGTGACACTATATACTAACAGTAGAGTTAATGACAATGTGTATGTAAATGGACAAACTTTGCTTTGAAAGTTTGAATGATAAGCCCCATAAACCCATCAAGATACTACAACAAATAACGTACATGGGATCATACATGTTCAGTCTTAACTGTTATCCTGTCGAATGTATTTTAAGTCCCAGTTGACATCATAAATAACTATCTAGACATCGACTAGATCTATGTACATATTGTAAATAAAGTAGATGATTCTTAAACTTACCCATGCTGTTGTAGATTAGCCGGGAAAAACAGAATTCAGCATGATTTTGCAGATCTAAAACACCAAGATGAACACGAGGAATGAAGCTGGACTGTGAACAACAGTGCACGTACTATATTGCTGCATGTACACAGCATACACGTACACTGCACTAGCACTGCTTGTACAGCGATCCTTGGCACACACAATGGCTGCTCCTTGGTTGTGTAGCTGTAGCTGCATGCGCTGGTTGTGTGGGGTTGGCCGGGCTTGTAGGTAATAGTCTTGACTTGTGCAGTCCTTCTTTATGATATTTCAAGCTGTTGCACAATTTCTACATTTACACACTATTGATAAATGGCCAAATGAAAATATATATTTTTTGTAATCATAATTTTTTCTATCTTGTTCTTAATTATTCTAAATTTTTGTTTTAATGGTTCTTATATGTTTTGTTATTTGATTTCATGCGTCCGGTAAAATGATTTCATGCGTTCGGTAATTTGTTGTTGTTTTTGTTTTAAAAAATTGCAAACGATTCCTACCGAACGACTCATACTTGCACATTAATTGTATAATTAAATCAATCAGACAAACAAAACAAACACAACATATGGTACTGAACCATGGTTATAACCATACAACTGCCAATTAAGTACCACAATGTACCATGTACAAATTCGGAAGTACCATGGTATACCATGGTACTTGTCATATAACCGTGGTAATACCATGGTTCTTGCATGGTAGTACCATGGTTAGAGACTAGTACCACAGGTACCATAGAGTACCATGGTACAAATTCGGAAGTACCATGGTATACGATGGTACTTGTCATATAACCATGGTAATACCATGGTTCTTTGATGGTAGTACCATGGTTAGAGACGAGTACCACAGGTACCACGGTGGTACCATGGTTTTACCATGGTTTTACCATGGTTACCATGGTACTTTTTTATAAGGGGTATGTGTAAATACTACAAACTCGTTATCTGTTTCGGATTAAATCTATCCTCTCTTCTCTTTCATTATGTATTTCTGTGTTCTCCTTCAATCTATCCTCTTCTCTTTTGTCATGTATTTCTTCTCTTTCTTCAATCTATCCTTAATTTTTTCTCCTTCGTTATAATTATATTTCTTTGATTTTCTTTCAATCTATCCCCTAGTTCCCCTTCGTTATGTATTTCTTTGTTTCTCCTTCATTAATCTATCCTTTTCTCCTTCGTCATATTTTTCTTTGTTTTAAAAGGGGTTTTAATCTGATTCCTTTCTCCTTGTATTCCCTGTTTTTAGTCTAGATCCTCTTAGCTCTTCAATTGTGTATTTCTATGTGTTTCCTTTGACTTATCCTCTTCTCTTTCCTTATTTATTTCCTTGTTTTTCCTTCTCCATATCCTCTCAACTATCCTTGTACGTGCTTGCACATAAGTGCGCTGACGACTTAGACTCTTTTACCAGAGCACTTTTTGGAAATTTTTCGCGAAAATGGCTAAACAGTTTTGTACAAAAAATATGCGCGTGCGGGCGGGCGCGCGCGCTTTTATAATTACCTCATAGGGAATCCCCTAAAATCGTATGGTTGTTGTTGTTGTTGGCGTTTAGACGGCGCTCTTCAATCTTGATAGATTATCTGCGCCACGGCGTTCCTTCTTTGGTGCATGTTCATCTTTTCGTACTTGATCTCATGGCCCAGTTTTACTGATGGGGGGGGGGGGTCTATCTTTCCAGACTTCTGTTTTGGAGTTAATAGTTGGCTCACCTGTCTCAGCGAAGTGCTACTGTGCAAGATTAATTATATTTAATTTCCATTCACCATTAGTCGTGCATTTTAATCATGAGGATGTCATCCTTATGATTTTAATACTGATGACATTCAAACATTTCAATCATAATCACAATATACTCACTATATCTATACAAAAATTCCAAATCTGTTTGTATCTTTAATATAATCTAAGAGGACTCTAAAATCCGATAAATTCCCTAATAATTTTACTAAATCTAACGTATTACATTTCAATCGTCTTTGCATTATCCTTCTTTCTCTTTTATAATAATAACTAATAATAGTGAACATTTATAATGCGCCATGTCTGTCAAAAATGACACTCATGGCGCAGTGGGGTGGAAATTGTATGTACGACCATCAAGTAATTGAAGAAAGAAAGTAAAATACACATAATATTATGTTAAACTTTATATTTCTTGCATTGTAGTAAAAAAATGCTTTATAGTTCCTGAACCATACAATGGATGCATAGTCCATCTTCATGTTGATTACTAATGTGCTGATGATAATTTAATTTGCACTTCCCTAGTTTCAACTGATGTATTATTACTTCCTCCTTTCTATTAAAACCTTGGATATTTTCTGTTTTTGTGACATATGGCTGAATTCGCCATGCCAATATGCGGTTATAGCTAAAAATGAGTTGAGTAGCTGAGATCAAAGACATATTTGTTGTAATCGAGTGTCTGCGAGTTATGGTCGTTGGTCACAATCTTAATCATTTTCTTCACATCTGGACTGCAAGTTTTTATGTGCAATCTTTCCTTGTTATTATATTCTTCATCATGTTGTAAATTGGAATGGTATAATTACGTTGTTAATTAAATAGGAATTATGTGGTGGAAATGTCCCCGTTCCCTGCTTCTTCAGTCAGTGACAAAATGTTTCCCTCCTTTTTTGGAGGGTATCTCTATTATTCATTTAGAGTAGGCTACCCCTATAGGGGTTCTCATTGAACTCTTTGCACGAGTTCATTTCTTTTGTGTTATAGTGCTGGCATTGGTGAATGATATATATATATATATATATATATATAATGTTTTTTTTTTTTTTTTTTTTAAGGTAGGTTTTATCTGTAAAAACTTACATCTCGCTGGTATTACCAATTTCTGGTCAAATTATCGAAAATGCTTTTGAATATTCAAATCTGTATCATTGATGGAGATTGGTGTGAAAGATAGAAGACACACAGGAAAAGAGACAAAGAAAGTATGAACTTCCGTTTCACCTCAAAATGCAACATTTTCCCGCTCTAAAGGGGCAAGGAATATATTCCCTCCCGGACTGGTCAATCTGCCCCCTCAAATATTAACAATCAAGTACAGCGTGTTTTAACCAGGGTGCCGCAAGACATCTAGGGGTGCCCTAGATAAATGTTGTTATACATTTTTTGATAAATGTTGATGGAATAACGTCGATTTCATGAAACCCGAATATTAGAAACATCTACAGTTTGTAATTCACTTGGAAGTAGCATTTTGAAGATTATAAAGAGTCTTTCTTCCTGACTCCCTTCGCTCGTTCGCAAAGTTTAGAAACAGGACGACATGTGGGCACCGAGGGGCTCGAACGTCCTTCTATTTGACAGCAAGGTACCCAAATATATCTTATATTTTTAATATGTTTCCCACGCTCATTCGCTTTACTCGCTTGCCGACATTAGCACCAGCATAATTATGGGCAATGAGATGGCCGAATATCCTAATATTCATGTATCGAGGGGACCGAATAATGAGTTTGTGTACATTCCTCGGCGAGGTGCACGCATACATTATCATATGTCTATTATCTAGTTTGTTGATTATAAATTAATTATTTGCCATTTTTAAAATTATTTTTTCTTTTTGCTCGCTCGCTCCCAAAATTTAGAATCACATATGCCTGTTCGTGTGCACATATGGCGAATGACGAGTGCCAGAGAAATGTGAAAAAAAGAACTTTATGTGATGGGTTTGGGATCGGGATGACGAAAAGCTATTTTTAATTCTTAAAAGGGTGCCGTAACAAAAAAAATTGTTAACACAAACCCACTGATCTAGTAGCCAAAGATTGTTGCCCCCCCCCCCCCCCATGACTGATCCCACGCTACGTCACTGGTTCTCACAGTACATGTTCATTTATAGCGGCAAGGGGGCAGGGGGGGGGGGGGGACGTGGGTAGCAGGGAAGATGTTTTTCCCCTTTCTTTTTATTTCTTAAAAATCTATCAACTCCTATTTATGAGTGTGATTGTTATTTAATGTTGTGCTACTTAGTCATGTTATTATATCTTGTTATGTTATGTTATCTTGAAAATGGAAGAGATGAAAATGAATCTTAAAATGGTTAATAAAATTGTTCCAAAGTCTATACTTTTAGCAGGAACACAATTCAGTACGTCTTTTTTCTGCTGGTTGATGTGACGAGCAAAATATTTTCTTAAAGGCATGTTTAAGAATGTTTTAACATGCATTCTGATGATACTTACTTGTAGTATCTTTTATGGCCTTCATAAATAGTGAGGATGAAAAAAGAATACACTGGTAGGCAGCGCTATTAATATTATTCCCAACCCTACTTTCCCAACTATATTATTTTTACAGTCAAACAAAAAAAAGCCATGTCGGCAGAACTGCTTGCTTAATAACCCACATAATTATAGGCCTCTTGTATTTGCAAGATCCAAACTTGACTTGACTTATGGCTGTTACTTCATCAATCCAGAAAATACTATTATTATCATTATCATCACTATAATTATTGCTCTAACTATCAATTTTCAGAGCCTATAAGTTAAGAGCTTGAAACTTAGTTGGGGAAAATGTAGAATTCCGTCAACCAAAGAACCAAAATTTGTCACGGAGTGGTCTTTTACGACTAAAGTGAGAATATTCATTTCCATTATACAATAGTTAATACGATCATAAATAGAGGATCAAGGAAACATACAAGCTAGTAGGCAGTTTTGGGAGGTAAATTGTTTTGGTTCTTGTCGTTTTTGTTAAATCTCAGTGTTACATACACGATGAAGATGTTCTTGTCATCTTTATGCCTATTATACCAATTATTGATACTGATTTCTTTTTACCTTGTTAATAAATATGAATAATTGTAGTAAAGATAATTATAGCCACTGTAACAGGGATATTTACGAACAATAAACATTAAGAGTCAGTTTCTGTTTACAAGATAAATACTTAGTATAAAATAAAATCGTGATTTTCCTTCATCCTAATCTGTATTAAGAGGGGCTTTCACACAATAATATCAGAGCCCAGCCATTTCTCTGCAGAGGAGTCATTGACGGCGGTCTTGAGGTTGAGGGTGTCAACCTCTAGAAAATTCTTGGAGGCGATGCCTTCGCGCTGGACATCATCCTCGGCTTGGAATCGTTCAGCATCCTTCATCATGCGTTCAATGTCGTCTTTGGACAGTCTCTTATCATTGGAGATGGTGATTCCATTGCTGCAGCCAGTGATCAAATTCTTAGCAGTGACGGTCAATATGTCATTGGCGTTAATGTCAAAAGTAACTTCGATCTTGGGGACGCCATGAGGAGCAGGAGGGATCCCGGACAACTCAAACTGGCCGAGGCGATTGTTGTCCTTGACCATAGCCCGCTCTCCTTCAAACACCTGTATAGAGACGCCTAGTTGGTTGTCCGAGTAGGTAGTGAATCTCTGGGATACTCTGGTTGGCACCATGGTGTTCCTACCAATGATACTTTTCATCGAGCCAGCCGCTGTCTCAATACCAAGAGACAGAGGAGCAACATGGAAACAGGCAAAAACTTTTATCTCGGACACAGTAACTGCGTGCAATGCGGCTCCGTATGCTACAACTTCTTCAGGGTTTATGGACATGTTGAATTCCCTTCCGTCCAGGAATTCTTGAAGAAGCTTCTTGATCTTCGGGATTCGTGTCGATCCGCCAACAAGGATTACTGTATCTATCCTCTTCTTATCAATCTTTGCATTCAGCAGTACTCTTTCTACCGGCTGCAAACACTTTCTAAAGAGATCTGAACACAGTTCCTCGAATTTTGTTCTGCTAATGCTAGTGTAGAAGTCAAGGCCTTCGAAAAGAGAGTCAACTTCAACTTCGATACAGCAATGAGTGCTGCTTGATGCACGTTCTACTGCTTTATGAAGGCGGTGTAGTGCTCCGCAGTTAGTCATCAAGTCTATCTTGTTCCTGCTCTTGAATTCCTCAACGAGATGGCTGACGAGTCTGCTATCGAAGTCCTCTCCGCCGAAATGTGCGTCTCCAGCCGTCGTCAGTACCTCGAATATCCCATCTTCAATGACAAGGAGTGAGACGTCGAATTCACTTCTATCGAGATCGAAAACAAGAACATGCAGTTCACGACCGTCAGACTTCTCATCGAGACCGTAGGCGAGGGCGGCAGCGATGGGCTCGTTGATGATCCTGAGGACATTAAGACCAGCGATCACCCCTGCCTCCTTGGTCGCCTGTCGCTGGGCATCGTTGAAGTAAGTAGGAACAGTGATGACGGCATCGGTGACCTTCTCGCCAATGTAGGCTTCTGCTGTCTCCTTCAGCTTCGTCAGAACCATGGAGCTGACCTCTTCTGGAGACAGTGTCTTGGTTACACCAATGTGCTCTACCTGCAGCATCGGCTTGCCGTCCGTGTTGATGACGGTGAAGGGCCAGTGTTTCATGCCTGACTGTACAACCTCGTCATTGAACTGTCGCCCAATCAGACGCTTGGCATCGAAGATAGTATTCTTGGGATTCCTGAACAGATACAGAAACAGGAAAATAGAATTACCTATCACATAGGCGGCTAGGCCAGCATACCATGTTCTGGTATTACTTTGGGCATATCACAATTTTTGTAGTTTGGAAAACAATGTGCTTCTTTTGCAATTTAGGGGTGCTACGGCATTTGCTCTGGCAACATTTATCTGGGCTCTGCTTTGCCCAAGATTTATAGGCAGGGCTTGGATAGCAGTTTGTTTGAGGTTAGGTTTAGGGTTACTATTGTATTACAGGGGGCAGATCCAGGATGATTGAGGGGAAGGGGCGAAATGTCAATATGGAAAGTGCTTAAAATAGATAGTGACTCACGGATTTACGACTCGTGCTCCTGTCACAATTGCTCTTCGGTCATTTTCCTATATCAACTGAATTCCTAACTTCAAAGCATGAGCGAAATGTTCATGGAATTTTCTCTAAGTTCGTTAGTGAGGGTAGTAACCCCCCCCCCCCCCCCCCCCCCTCCTCAGGGGTGGATCAAGGATCAAACGTGCACTAAATCTCAAACCACTTACTCTGAAATCTAATTCTTGGCCGCATCTCCAATCAGTATTTCCCTGTCTGTGAAAGCAACGCAACTGGGTGTGGTCCGATTTCCATAGTCATTGGGAATGATCTCCACCGTCCCATTCTGGAAGACTCCTACACAGGAACACGATGTACCCAGATCAATCCCGATCACTGGTGATTTTTCTGAAGCCATTTTCTATTTTTTTTTTTCTAATTTGCAAAACGTGCGTCATCTATTTGTCTGCAGCCCTTCTTGTGTATGACGTTATGAACTAACATCGACGTACTGTCACTCGTAGAAAAGTATAGACCTCATGTGTGACCAACGTGTTCTGCGCCCGAAAGTTACTGACAAAATTAACAGCGTTTATAATTTTATTTGATATAGCGAGCTGAATAGGCCTATAACATTGTCCCTTTGCTAGACTACATGTAGTAATTGGTGTGTAAAAGGAGACTGTGTGTTGTATAGTGGTCTATGATGTATGTGATTTTTTTTCTTCTAATTGTAAACATAGCACTTCCGATATACTGGAATATTCTCGATTGAGACAGGAAAAATAAAAACAATTAGGATGTTCCCATTTCTGTGATATACAGTAGAGCGTAAGGTATATAATATAGAGAGAGTATAGCGCATGCCCAAATCCTCCACCTCGGGGGCCTTGTAGTACACTCTAAATTACAGGGATTTAAATTTAAATCTATAGGATTTATTTTTAAATCTTTCATGTACTGTAGGTAGGGACCAATCGATGTGGATTTAAAATTAATCTTCGCTAGGATTAAAAAGTTTTAATCTGTAAAGGATTAAAAAATAAGTTCAAAAGATTTATATTATAAATCTTTCTAGATTAAAATTAACCCTGATAAAGATTTAAAAGCAATCCTTTTTGGGACTTCTTTTTTTTTATATTTGAAACTCGGATTAAGAACCAGTTTAGCAATCTTTTAAGATTAAAAATCAATCTTTATGGATTTAATTTCATTCAAATCCGGCTTAAGATTTATATTTTAAATCCCTGTAATTTAGAGTGTACCCATTTAACACCTGGGTGGAGAGTGGCAAATGTAGATCAATGTCTTGCCAAAGGACATTAGTGCTGCGGCGGGACTTGAACCACGGACCTTGTGATCCACAGTCCGGCGACTTATCCACTCGTCCACAACACCTCTACTTGATGACGTGATAGAGATACACTCTAAATTACAGGGATTTAAATTTAAATCTATAGGATTTATTTTTAAATCTTTCATGTACTGTAGGTAGGGACCAATCGATGTGGATTTAAAATTAATCTTCGCTAGGATTAAAAAGTTTTAATCTGTAAAGGATTAAAAAATAAGTTCAAAAGATCGAAAAGTATTCCCGCTCGCATGATGTCACGTGTCATGTGACAAAATCTTATCGCCAGGATTGGTCAATTTGCCGTTTTCGGAACTTTTTTAATCTTTTGGGATTGAAAAAAATATATTTGAAACTCGGATTAAGAACCAGTTTAGCAATCTTTTAAGATTAAAAATCAATCTTTATGGATTTAATTTCATTCAAATCCGGCTTAAGATTTAAATTTTAAATCCCTGTAATTTAGAGTGTAAAGGGAGTAAAGGAAGAAAGAAAAACACAGCATAATATATCAAACAACCGTCGACATCAACAACAGTAACATAAGGAGGACTATTTTATTAACCCAAAAGGTGTTGAACATCATCCGCATTACACAAAAAGTACTTTATCAAGAAGGTAGTCTAATCGAATTGTAAACTCGTGAGCACATAGTAAGCACTATTTTTTTGGTCCGCTTATTCAGAGGCTGGCTGAGTCGTTGCAAAATTTTGGGTCCGATTTTAAAACCCCCCTCTTGAAAAAATCCTGCGTACGCCACTGATATCAATGATCGAACTCAAGGTGTTAATTGTTTAAATCTCTTTTCTCTGAATGTGAGATGGCTAAGAAATAAGCGAAAAAGAAATATGTTGTTTCAATTTCTTGTTAGACAAAAGTCAAATGTAATTTTATTACAGGAAACATTTTTGACAGAAGAAATACAAACAAAAATTGATAAAGAATGGGGAGGTAAAACTTTTCACTCGTTTGGGACGAAGCATAGCAGGGGTGCTGTAATCCTCATAAAGAAGAACGTGTCGTTTCATACCAGATTAATTCACCTATCAAATGACGGTAGAGTTATAGTGGTTGAAATAGAAGCACCAACTGAATAAAAAAACAAAGATGCGTTCTATGAACGTCTATCTAGAGGTATAAGAAATGTTGACAAATTAGATTCCTATGCATTGATTATTGGTGGTGACTTTAATTGTGTTAACGATCCGTCGTTTGATACGGGCGCGTACGCAGGGGGGTGGGGGACCCCTTTAACTTTTTTGTTGATGTGTGTGTTTTGGACTAATGCCCCCCCCCCCTTTGGTATTTTTTTTAATAACAAATAAAAAATAATTAAAAAAAATAAAAAAAATTGTGGTAATGAGTGACCCAAAAAGCTGACCCTCCTCCCCCCACCCCCCCCCCCCGCTTATTCAACGGCTGACTGAGTCGGTAACCCGACACATGCTCCGCCGACGATTGCTCCGCCGACATTTACTCCGCAAAACGCGACAATTGCTCCGCGACAATTGCTCCGCGACATTTGCTCCGCCGACAATTGCTCCGCCGACATTTGCTCCGCCGACATATGCTCCGCCGACATTTGCTCCGCCGACAATTGCTCCTCCGACAATTGCTCCGCCGACATTTGCTCCGCCGACAATTGCTCCGCAAAACGCGACAATTGCTCCGGTGACAAATGCTCCTCGAACGACAGTTGCTCCGCCGACATTTGCTCCGCCTGAAGCGACACTTGCTCCGGTGACAATGTTGCTGATAATAATAATAACTAGATTTGTAATACTTGTTTTGAACAAGTAAAGGTGGGCTGGTCTAACTAAAATTTGAGACAAAATGAAGGGCACATTTGAGATAGCTAATTGTCTCAGCTACAACATACTCGAAGTTCAGCGTAAACGAAGCTAAAACGACGGAGATATTGCTCGCGAAAGACGGGAATGTAGAATCCAGTTTTGAAAAAAGTCATGTCCCTTACAGAATACACGCAAAAAGTGAAAATTGATATTCCTCCTTTAATCGCAAAAATACGCCATGATGCTTTTGTCGAAATGAAAAATCATGTCAAATGCATTCGTATGGAATTATCTCAGCTAGAACATATCGAAAGTTGGAAGAAAATCAATCAATATTTACAGAGATACAATCAATTTTCCAAAAATATGCTGATGTCATAATATGCAAATTGAAATTTTGAGTTCGGAGGCCATTATGATGACGTCATGAGTTAATTGAGGGTCAAATGAGACAAGAAATCATATTTCCAATTCATACTCTACAAAATATGAAACAAAATTTGGGGTCACCTTACATCCTAAAGAGCTACAATGGATTTTGTATAGGCATGTTTTTGCCCATATATGCTATGTATTACAAGAGCTCGCACGCACGGACGTGTATCTTAAACGGACGCTCACTCCGTTATTAATGGTCAGAAATATGTTAACAAGGTATCAAAATGCTTGGGAAAATGTGCCAAATATGATGATAAAGAAAAATTGGCGATTCTTTGTTGCAAAATGCCATTACGCGCGAAAACACGCGCGCATGCGCGTGTGCGAGATTTTTTAATAAAATGCTTAAAATGGCCTAAAACGTATGTAAAATTATTTTGAGACTATTTTGAGCATTTTAATATTTTGCGCGCGTACTGACACGCGGACGTACGCGCACGCGCGCGTTTTTTGACCTGAAATTGATTGGACGAATATTGACCTTAATCATGATAAATATTAATCCAAAATGGCTTTTGGTTATTAAGATATGATCATGAGTTGATTTTCAGAAAAAATTACAAAATGGCGCCTAGATGACGTCATCAGTGAAGGACATGGTTGAAAACGTTATTGTGTTTTGTACATATGCCTATACATATATGTGTGCCAAATTTGAAGGCATTTGATTGAGTCATTTTCAAGTAATCGTGCTTACAAAAGAGTGGTTTGAAATAAGTAGAATAAATAATAAAGGCAATTCTAACGAAATTATAAGGTGGTCCGTACGATATACAGCCCACCTGATAATAAAGGCAATTTTAACAAAATTATAAGGTAGTCTGTATTAGATACAGCCCACCTAATAATAAAGGCAATTTTAACAAAAATATAAGGTGGTCTGTATTAGATACAGCCCACCTGATAAATAAATAAAGGCAATTCTAACGAAATTATAAGGTGGTCTGTACGATATAAAGCCCACCTGATAAATAAATAAAGGTAATTCTAACGAAATTATAAGGTGGTCTGTACGATATACAGCCCACCTGATGAATAAATAAATAATAAAGGCAATTCTAACGAAATTATCAGATGGTCTGTACGATATACAGCCCACCTAACAATAAAGAATAATAAAGGCGATTTTAACAAAATTATAAGGTGGTCTGTATAAGATACAGCCCACCTGATAATAAAAGGCAAATCTAACGAAATTATAAGGTGGTCTGTACGATCTACAGCCCACCTGATAATAAATAAATAAATAAACAAAGGCAATTCTAACGAAATTATAAGGTGGTCTGTATGATATACAGCCCACCTGATAATTACAAAAATAACATTAGTAACACCACCAACCATAATAATAATTGTTGTCATTATTATTGTGATACTGCTTCTAATACTACTCCTAATACATGTACTAGGAAGGAGGGGAAGAGGAAGAATCTTATTGTTTATTTTCTGTATTATCGAGGCATACAAATGCACAGGGAGGTAAAAGAGGGAAAAGTAAGGCGACGAAGAGGGAGAGAGAGGGAGGGAGAACGAGAGGGGATATATGGCCCGGGTTCAAATTTAGTTCTCTTTAATTTATTTGACCCAGTACTGATGATCATAATTTTATCTACCATGTGATTGCCATGTGTACGCCACACCGAAAAGCACTAGCTCACATTTTGTTATTGTTGTCAAGAACTTATTGGCATGCAGCCAGTAGATTTTCATCATGTGTTTGATCTTGTATTGAAAAAAAGATCAAACACATCATCATAATCTACAGAGTGCAACCAAAAATTTCCTAACAACAATTAAAATTTCTTTCAGGAAGCCTAACACTAAAAGCTGTTTTTGATTCAAAGAGCATCGTAGAGACGATGAACAAATAAGAATAATAATACATTCACTTCTATTTTCCCCGCCAAATAATCCGAACAAAAGAATCAACCGAGGGTAATCAACTGTTAAACGAATTTATCATGAGTCCTTGAAAAATTAATTAATACTGCTTGACAAATATTATTGAAGAACAGCAAAGGCGAACGCGATTGTCGCTACAATTCAGAAATCATTGCTTGCATTGCTTTTCTCTCAAAATTACCGTGAGATATCAAGCTCGTAGAACTATGATCGACACAAAAGATATTGTCTTGAAAACAGTCATAAACATTAGAATTTGAATGAATAAAACATAATGCAAATGAATAAGACTAGAATGAATAAGACACAAGTTAATTTCTACCATTTAAATCATCCAGTACCAAATACCTGAGCAAAATTTGAACCAGATGCATTTAATGGTAAACTTAAAGACAATGATTCATGACAATTGTCAATTGTCATGAGTTTATCGTCTAGACGTATTGCAAAAGATAATCAGAATAATAATGATCAGAATGATACCTCTACTATAAGGCCTAATTCTACATGTACTATACTACACTACTGCCAATGTAGATTATGCTGATAATACAGATGATAATAAAGATATGATAACAATTATAATAATACTATATACTTATACTAATCGTCATCAAAATCATCATGTTCATATTCATCATAATAATAACAACAATAATGATTATAATAATTACAATAATAACTTATCTTAACGATAATAATCATGATAAGGATAATAATCACAAAAACAAACATAATAATTACAAAAATAACATTAGTAACACCACCAACCATAATAATCATTGTTGTCATTATTATTGTGATATTGCTTCTAATACTACTCCTACTACATGTACTAGGAAGAAGGAGGGGAAGAGGAAGAATCTTATTGTTTATTTTCTGTATTATCGAGGCATACAAATGCACAGGGAGGTAAAAGAGGGAAAAGTAAGGCGACGAAGAGGGAGAGAGAGGGAGAGAGAACGAGAGGGGATATATGGCCCGGGTTCAAATTTAGTTCTCTTTAATTTATTTGACCCAGTACTGATGATCATAATTTTATCTACCATGTGATTGCCATATGTACGCCACACCGAAAAGCACTAGCTCACATTTTGTTATTGTTGTCGAGAACTTATTGGCATGCAGCCAGTAGATTTTCATCATGTGTTTGATCTTGTATTGAAAAAAAGATCAAACACATCATCATAATCTACAGAGTGCAACCAAAAATTTCTTAACAACAATTACAATTTCTTTCAGGAAGCCTAACACTAAAAGCTGTTTTTGATTCAAAGAGCATCGTAGAGACGATGAACAAATAAGTATAATAATACATTCACTTCTATTTTCCCCGCCAAATAATCCGAACAAAAGAATCAACCGAGGGTAATCAACTGTTAAACGAATTTATCATGAGTCCTTGAAAAATTAATTAATACTGCTTGTCGAATAATATTGAAGAACAGCAAAGGCGAACGCGATTGTCGCTACAATTCAGAAATCATTGCTTGCATTGCTTTTCTCTCAAAATTACCGTGAGATATCAAGCTCGTAGAACTATGATCGACACAAAAGATATTGTCTTGAAAACAGTCAGAAACATTAGAACTTAAATGAATAAAACATAATGCAAATGAATAAGACTAGAATGAATAGGACACAAGTTAATTTCTACCATTTAAATCATCCAGTACCAAATACCTGAGCAAAATTCGAACCAGATGCATTTAATGGTAAACTGTCATGAGTTTATCGTCTAGACGTATTGCAAAAGATAATCAGAATAATAATGATCAGAATGATACCTCTACTATAAGGCCTAATTCTACATTTACTATACTACACTATACTGCCATTGTAGATTATGCTGATAATACAGATGATAATAATGATATGATAACAATTATAATAATACTATATACTTATACTAATCGTCATCAAAATCATCATGTTCATATTCATCATAATAATAACAACAATAATGATTATAATAATTACAATAATAACTTATCTTAACGATAATAATCATGATAACGATAATAATCACAAAAACAAACATAATAATTACAAAACTAACATTAGTAACACCACCAACCATAATAATCATTGTTGTCATTATTATTGTGATACTGCTTCTAATACTACTCCTACTACATGTACTAGGAAGAAGGAGGGGAAGAGGAAAAATCTTATTGTTTATTTTCTGTATTATCGAGGCATACAAATGCACAGGGAGGTAAAAGAGGGAAAAGTAAGGCGACGAAGAGGGAGAGAGAGGGAGAGAGAACGAGAGGGGATAGCCTATGGCCCGGGTTCAAATTAAGTTCTCTTTAATTTATTTGACCCAGTACTGATGATCATAATTTTATCTACCATGTGATTGACATATGTACGCCACACCGAAAAGCACTAGCTCACATTTTGTTATTGTTGTCGAGAACTTATTGGCATGCAGCCAGTAGATTTTCATCATGTGTTTGATCTTGTATTGAAAAAAAGATCAAACACATCATCATAATCTACAGAGTGCAACCAAAAATTTCTTAACAACAATTAAAATTTCTTTCAGGAAGCCTAACACTAAAAGCTGTTTTTGATTCAAAGAGCATCGTAGAGACGATGAACAAATAAGTATAATAATACATTCACTTCTATTTTCCCCGCCAAATAATCCGAACAAAAGAATCAACCGAGGGTAATCAACTGTTAAACGAGTTTATCATGAGTCCTTGAAAAATTAATTAATACTGCTTGTCGAATATTATTGAAGAACAGCAAAGGCGAACGCGATTGTCGCTACAATTCAGAAATCATTGCTTGCATTGCTTTTCTCTCAAAATTACCGTGAGATATCAAGCTCGTAGAACTATGATCGACACAAAAGATATTGTCTTGAAAACAGTCAGAAACATTAGAACTTAAATGAATAAAACATAATGCAAATTAATAAGACTAGAATGAATAGGACACAAGTTAATTTCTACCATTTAAATCATCCAGTACCAAATACCTGAGCAAAATTCGAACCAGATGCATTTAATGGTAAACTTAAAGACAATGATTCATGACAATTGTCAATTGTCATGAGTTTATCGTCTAGACGTATTGCAAAAGATAATCAGAATAATAATGATCAGAATGATACCTCTACTATAAGGCCTACTTCTACATGACTATACTATACTACTGCCATTGTAGAATATGCTGATAATACAGACAATGATATGATTAACAATTATAACTAGACTTTAATTCGTCACTTTGACGAATTAGGTGATACGTATGCTATTTTTGTATCATGAAAGTGTGCTGATCATGATCTAATGATAATATTCATAAATACGATAATAAAGATATTGATGATGATGATTTATTTGTTTTAAATGACGATGACAATGATTAAAAGTGGTATAGCGCCCCCTTCAGGTATTCGATAGACAATTGTTATATGATTAATTTGCTAAACAAGCTCAAATTTTCGCCTGATTGCAGAACCTACCAATCATTGAACTGATACTTCGACGCATTACATACGCAACATAATGAAAAAGTCTAGACTGGAATGTAGTAACATTCACCTCCCATAGGCATAAGACGCATATTAAGCAAACAATCTAATGACGTCATCAAAATGAATAAATATTGGTAATAATCTTGGGAAGAATTGTCTCAGCTACAACGTATCAAAATTTAGAAGAAAATTGATCAATATTTGCAGAGATACAATCATTTTCTGTAAATATGTTGACGTCATAATATGCAAATTCGTATTTTGTCTTCCAATGCCATTATGATGACGTTAAAATGTACTTAATGGCCAAATGAGAAATGAAATCATATCTCCGACTCATATAATCAAAATAAAAGAACAATCGGGGGTCTAGGTGCATCCCATAGGGGTGTGATGGACTTTGTGTAATCATGTTTTTGCCTATATATGCTATGTATTACATGTGCTAGTGCGCACGGCAATTTATCTTAAACGGACGCGCATTCCGTTATGAAATATCATGATAGAACAAAAAATTGCGTTTCTTTGTTGTGTAATGGCGTTACACGCAAAAACGCGCGTGCATAATCAACGAACTTGAGAAAAAGAATGCTGACCTTGAGATCAGATTGGGAAGGATGGAGAAGTCGTATTCAGATCTAGCACTGAGGGTTGGAAACCATGACAGCGATGTCAACAAGGCGGAGCGCTCCTCACGAAGGAACAACTTTCGTGTCGTAGGAGTACCAGAATCTAAGGATGTTGGATTAGAAGACTCTGCTCAGATTGTAGAGGACATTATAAAAACCAAATTTAAATTGGAAGTCAAGGTGGAACGTGCCCTGCGGGAAGGAAAGAAAGGGGATAACCCCCGTCATATCATTGTGAAGACTTCTTCGTATGATGAGAAAGTCGCCATAATGAAGAGTGCAAGGGAAGCTTTAAAGGAGGATCCATTTTACTTTGTCAATGACCTAACCAAGCGTGATCTGGAGCAGAAGAGGAAACATAAGAAGGAAGTTCAAGATCTATATTCTAAAGGTACTAAACTTCGCTTTTACGCTGGACAGTGGAGAGGCAATGGAGGAGTGCCATACTTTACTGCGTAGTGCAGCTTTAAACCTTCTTGACTGGGTGGCATTGTCCTCAGCATGGCTGTGGTCGATTTGTTTATCTTAAGTTTGTGAATAGTCACCGTGATTGATTTATTAACATCTTTTGAGTGCCTTGTGTAATAATCATGCTTGACATCTAGTTAAGCTCAAATGTAACTTTATTACTTGATACATACTTATCGGTACGTGAGACTCGCACGGTAGCATCCATGCATCGTTGTTGTGTATATGACATATGTCACCACAAGGTGGCGCTATTAACTTTAGACTAATGAGATATACATATCATTACATCCCCCTTTTCATCAAATACAAAGAATACATATATATATTTTTTTGTTGTTTTTGTTACAACTATCAAATCTGATACAATGTGACGCCACTATTCAAATCCAGCCAGGTTTGAGATTAAATGAGATTTACTTCCGAAATAAAGTTCAATATAGTCCAGTTCTCATTTGTGTTCGTTTGTTCGAGTGTTCATTTCAGTGGAGTTCTTCCAGTATTTGCTTCCTTTTTTAGATCTTGTTTGTTCGCTTTCAACACGATCCTCTGTCAAATATTACAACTTCACAAGTAAGATTTTTTACTTTTTCTACAACACTTAATAAGTAAATGAGTAACAGGGTAGACTGTCTGTTACTCCAACTGTACTAGAGGATTTTTCTGCCTCTTGGATAGCACAGTTTTCCTTCTTCAACACTAAATAGTAGTTGAAGACACTAGCTACATGCCTATACTATTTAACTAATATGAGTGAAGGGGTTGACTACCCAACACTCCCAACTGTACAAAGGAGATTATTCTGCCCCTTTTAACTTGTACAGTTTACTACATGTATTTACAAATCCAACATAACAGGGCGTCTTCGTACTCTCAAAGGATAACGACGTTCACGCTCGTGAGATGGTTTACTCTCACTGGGGCTTCTTGGCGATGTCATGTCTCGCGAGTTGGTTGTAGCTTCTCCTGTGATTTCGCTGTCTTCGTAGTCATTGACACTTACGCTTTGTTCACGTCGTGGTCGCTTCTGAAGATGACGCCTATTTCGACGATAGCGACTCCCTCCTTCACTTTCGATGATGTATGAGCGAGGTGATTTGTCTTTCTCAATGACGACGGCTGGTTTCCACACCTTACCATTTTGGTAGAAGACTCGCTCACCAGGTTGTAAAGATGTCAGATCTTTGGATCCCCTGTCATAGAACTGCTTTTGACGTTTTTGCAGTTCCTTCTTCCTTTTCAGCAGGAGCTCTTGATGCACAGGTTGTGGTCCAAGTAGTCTACTTGAAGTGGGTAGCATGGTGTTGGTCCTTCTGCCCATCAGCATCTGTACAGGCGATGGCAGCCCGTCTCCTGGCGTGTTTCTATAGGCCAGAAGAGCTAGATGTACATCTTCACCTTGTTCTGCCGACTTCTTCAAGAGACTTTTAGCTATTTGCACAGCTTTTTCAGCTTTCCCATTTGACTGCGGGTATGTTGGAGAAGATGTTGTGTGTCTCAATCCATACTTGACACAAAACTGCTGGAATTCTGCACTGGCATATTGTGGTCCATTATCTGATATTATCTCTTCAGGTATGCCATGTCGTGCAAACTGCTGCTTGAATACGGCTATCACGGCTGTACTTGTTGTACTTGTCAGCTTGTTGATTTCAAAGTAGTTGGAATAAAAATCTACCAGGATGAGATAAGTAGACCCGGCAAACTCAAACAGATCACTTCCAACTTTTTGCCATGGTCTCCCAGGTATGTCATGACCAAGCATAGGCTCTTTCTGGTTACTGGCTCTATGTGTGCTGCAAATCTCACATCTTTCAACTGTCTCTGCTATTTCAGCATTCATTCCTGGCCAGTATAGCACATCTCTTGCCAGTCTCTTGGTCTTTTCTACTCCTTGGTGACTCTGATGGAGTTTTTCTAGCATCAGTTTTCTCATCTTGCTAGGTATGATCACTTTCTGCATTTTGAAGATCATGTCACATTCAGTAGTGATCTCATCCTTGAACTGCCAGTATTGCTTTATTTCTGCTTCTACATCTTGACGTCTCTCTGGCCAGCCTTCTTTGATTCTTTCCATGAGCATACACAACACAGGGTCTGCTAGCGTTTCTTTCTGCAGCTCATCTAGTCTAGCTGGAGACATTGGAAGATAGTCTACCATGCATACTGCTATGTCTTGGCTCTCCTCATCTTCTTCACTCTCTGGGATGAAGTCTCTGCTCAGAGCATCAGCAACATACATCTCAGTGCCTTTCTTGTACTGCAAAGTACAGTCATACTTCTGGAGTTTCAGCAGCATTCTCTGTAGACGTGGTGGAGTATCAGCAAGAGGCTTTTTCATGATCGACTCCAGTGGTTTGTGATCTGATTCTACCACAAACTTTCTCATGAACACGTACTGGTGAAATTTCTCAACCCCATACACCACAGCTGCCAGTTCTTTTTCTATTTGCGCATATCGTGTCTCACATTCAGTGAAGGCCTTGGATGCATAGGCGACAGGTTTCTCATTCTGAAGGAGTACTGCTCCTACGCCGTTCTGCGATGCATCCACATTTACTACAACTGGCACTTGTAGGTCATAGTATTGCAGTATGGGAGCTTCTGTCACCAGTTTCTGCAAATTCTCGAAAGATCCAGTCTGCTCTTGCTGCCACTGCCAGTCATTCTCTTTCACTAAGAGCTTCCTTAGAGGTGCAGTCACCTCTGACAAGTTAGGAATAAACTTGCCAAGATAGTTTATCATTCCAAGGTACCTCTGCATTTCTTTCTTGTTTGTAGGCTGCTTCATGTTTTTGACTGCTTCTACTTTCATCATGTCAGGTTTCAGGCCATCAGCAGTCAGCAAGTGACCAATGTACTTTACCTCCTCTACTGCGATTTTGCATTTGCTTTCATTTAGTCTTACATTGTTCTCTTGCAGCCTCTTGAACACAGCTTCTAGGTGTTGATCATGTTCTTTCCTTGTTTGCCCCATATCAGGATGTCATCCATCACAACATCTACACCTTCCATGTCTTCCAACATCTGTGTCATTGTTCTTTGGAAGATTTCAGGAGCGGAGTTGATACCAAAGGGCATTCTGGTATACTTATACCTTCCAAATGGTGTATTAAAGGTACACAGATCTGAGCTTGCCTTATCCAGCCTCACCTGCCAGTATCCACAATTGGCATCGAGTGTACTGAATACTCTGGCATCGGAGATACTCGATACTACCTCCTCGATAGTCTTCATGGGAAAGTGCTCCCTCTCTATGGCTTGGTTCAGTTCCTTGGGGTCAAGGCAAATTCTCACTTTGTCACTGTTCTTCTTGGCTACTGTGACCATGCTGCTAACCCAAGCAGTTGGTTTTGTCACCTTCTCAATGACTTTCAGATTTTCCATTCTCTTCAGCTCATCTTTGACCTTCTCTCGGAGCGCAACAGGTAGCCGTCGAGGAGCATGGATCTTGGGAACAGCATCATCTCTGACCTTGATCTGATGTATTCCTGGCATGCAACCTAACCCATGAAATAGATCCGCATATCTCTCTTTGATACTATCAGTATCCTGTGCTACATCGACTCTATCGACCCTCTTGACCAAACCAAGTTCTTCACTGGATTTGAGTCCCAATATCGGTAGCGTTTGCTTATCAACAACCTGACACTCTAGGTTATAAAACCTTTTCTTATGTTCACAGAGGAGCGTTGTCTTGCCTACTGGATGTATTATATGCTTCGAGTACACCACCAGCCTTGAAAATGACTTCCGCAGAGGCGATTCCAGCTGTTGTTGTACCATCGCTGGTATGATGTTACACTGGGCACCTGTGTCCACTTTGAATCGCACTTTCCTGGAGCCAAACTTCAAATCAATTAACCAGTCATCTGAGCTCTCTGATGACTGAACGACGTCAACGAAGAAGTCCTGCATTTCTTCTTCCGCATCAACAGCATGAACTGACTTCTGACCATTTCTGCCCTTCTGTTCTGGTTTGGATAGTGATGTTTTGCAAACATTTGCAAAGTGATTCTCCTTCTGGCATTTGTTGCATGTTCTGCCATATGCTGGACACTTATTCTTGTCAGCAGCATGAGATTTACCACAGTAATTGCATTGCTGGACAGTCCTACCACTCATGTTTGGCTTCAACTTCTGAACTGCGTGTACATCCTGGGACTGACCTTTGTCGAACACTGTCATCCTCTCCTTTGACAATACCGCTGCTCTGCAAATCTGAAGACATTTATCGAGCATTAATTCAGACTCACGCAGTAATCTCGCTCTCAGCCCATCATCCTGGATGCCACAAATGATCCTGTCACGAATCAGAGAATCCCGGAGATCATTGAAATTACAGTTCGCTGCTAGCAACTTCAACTCTGTCACGTACTGCTCCAGTGTTTCACCACCAACTTGCTGGCGCATGAAAAATTTGTATCGATCAACAGTTTCATTCTTGGGCGGATTGCAGTGTTTCTCAAAGGCATTACACCGCCTTTAAAGTAACTTCATGTGCTGCTGGAGACTCTTCAGTACTAGGGGTTGACTCTATCGTTAGTGTCTTGAACAGCTCTCTACCCTTTGCTCCCACCAGGTATTGAAAAAGCTTTACCTTTTTCTTTTCATCTGCTGTGACAGACAGGTCAGTGTAAAGCTCAAATTCTTCCCTCCATAGCTTCCATACATGAGGAAGATTCCTAGCTTCCAAATCTAAGGGTGGTGGAGGCTTCAAATGCTCCATTCCACTGGTTATTCAAACCTCTTGATGAATCAAAGTTCCCTGTAGTATCTGGTCACTGCCTGTACATTAGTCAACGGACCGTTTCATGGATGTTGTATCCGGTCACGCCAAAATCGTGGAGCTGTTCCCTTCCTGAAATTTGCTAATAGATCATACTTGATAGCACAGGTATTCCATCAACAGTCACTTTCACTTCTGACATCATGTAATAATCATGCTTGACATCTAGTTAAGCTCAAATGTAACTTTATTACTTGATACATACTTATCGGTACGTGAGACTCGCACGGTAGCATCCATGCATCGTTGTTGTGTATATGACATATGTCACCACAAGGTGGCGCTATTAACTTTAGACTAATGAGATATACATATCATTACACCTTGCCGGCCTTGTTTCTAGCCAATGATATTTTCTCTCTCTCTCTCTCTCTTTTTCTCTTTCTCTCTCTCTTTCTCTCTCTCTCTCTTTCTCTTTCTTAGAACTCTTCCATTTTTCTCTTCTTCAAAATTTGGTGCAAGCTGTAATGTAATTATGGTCTGATAAATGTATAGGTCTTTTTTCTTTTCATTCTAGCTGGGATATTTTTGTTGTAATATTCGTGTTAGCTTTTGTTCTGTAAACAGTATGTAAGGAGTGGGTTCTGCAGTCAGTTGTTGTTTTTACATGTATTTATATGTATTTTCATTACCTTTCAATTTTTGTAGTATATTTCTTATATTTACTCATATTCATGTATTGTGTGTGTGTGTCTGTTTGTGTGTGAATGTCTGTTTGTGTTTTGTTATGTATGCAAGTATGTATGCCATATTGGGTACTGGTAGTCATTTTCAAGACTTATATGTGTATAGAGTTTATTGTGCCATTAATTTTCTTAATTGTAAATAATGGAAACCATTGGTGAAGAAGATGTAAACATAATGCTTAGAGATTGTGCATATGCTGATTGTGGTGCATTTGACCAGAATCTACAAGGCAATTTTGATCTTTTGCATGTAAATGCCAGGAGTTTATGTAAGAATTATGATGAGATGTTACAATTGTTGTCTTGCTTAAAGCATGATTTTTCTGTGATAGGTGTCTCTGAAACTTGGTTTAAAACTTCAACTGATATCAATATGTTTCAGATACCTGGCTATTCTTTTGTTCACATATGTAGGGCAGAAAAAAATGGCGGTGGGGCATGTCTGTACATTAAAGATGATTTGGAATTTAAATTCCGTTTTGATTTATCTGGATCCAATTCAGGGTATGAAATTGTTTTTGTTGAAATAACAAACCTCAGTGAAAAGATTATTGTGGGATGTGTATATAGGGCTCCAAGCTATGATAGTGTATCCTTTGTGGAAAACTTAGAACATCAGCTACAGATATTGAGTAGAGAAAACAAGGAAATATATTTAATGGGTGACTTCAACATCAATTTAATGAATTATGATACTGATCGTAGTGTTAAAGATTTTGTAGATTTCATGTACTCATTTGGATTATTTTCTCTTGTCAATAAACCTACACGTATTACTGAAATTAGTGCAACATTGATTGACACTATTTTCACAAACTGCATTCAAAATGAGTTTAGCTCGGGTATAATATGTTCAGATATTTCAGATCATATGCCTATATTTTGTGTTAAAAAGGGCTCTGTGGTAACTTCTGTCAAGAGGGATGGACAAGTTATGAAGCGGTCAATAAATGATGAAAGGATCTCAAGGTTCAAGCAACACTTAGCTGAAATTTCTTGGCAGGCTCTGCCTTCACTGGAAGGCGTCAATGAGTTATATGAACATTTTCTACAAATATTTCTGGAATTATATAATTTATGTTTCCCATTAATTGAGGTATCGATAAAAAGTAAATGTAAAAAGCCATGGGTAACTCGTGGTTTATTGAAAACAATAAATCATAAACATAAGCTTTATGGTAGTTATGTCAAGAGACCAACAGCTGAGAATAAAAAGAAATATATTGATTATAAGAATGTCTTGGTTAATACTCTTCGTATAGCCAAGCAAAATTATTACAATGATTTGTTCCACAGTGTTAAAGGTGATATTAGGAAAACTTGGTCTCATATCAATAAATTGTTAGGTCGGTCAAATAGGAATTCACTTCCTCAAGAGATGGATTTTAATGGAGTACTTCTTTCATCTGCCAAGGATAAGGCTGAAAGTTTTAATAAATATTTCATTGGATTACCCATGAAAATCAGTGCAGACATTCCTCAAGTACCACAATCTTTTCAAGATTATATGAAACAGTGTGATGATAATGCGTCAATGTTTCTAAAACCAACTTCAAAATCTGAGATCATCGATATTGTGTCGTCTTTGAAACCATCTAAATCTAGTGGTTCTGATGATATTTCACCTAGGATTATTAAGGAGTGCATTCACATTTTTATTGATCCCTTGTGTAAAATCATGAATATGTCTTTATCTCAGGGAGTTGTTCCTGATAAACTCAAAGTAGCTAAAGTGGTACCAGTGTATAAAAAATCTGACCGTAAAAACGTCATTAATTACAGGCCAATAGCATTGTTACCAATCTTTTCTAAAATTCTTGAGAAAATAATTTATAAACGCTTAAATGAGTTTCTATCTAAAAAGAATATCTTGATTCCTCAGCAGTGTGGTTTCCGTAAGCACTTCTCCACACAAATGGGTGCGTTTAATTTATTAAGTAATATCATAAAAGCTATTGATGGAGACAAGTATTGTTTGGGGATATTCTTAGATCTATCTAAGGCGTTTGATACCATTGACCATGGCATCCTCCTCAGAAAACTTGAGCATTATGGAATACGTGGTGTAGAATTGTCTTGGTTCCAAAGCTATTTGTTTGACAGGACACAATTTGTTGTGGTGAATGGTACTAATTCTCAACTTGCTTCTATTAAATATGGTGTACCTCAGGGTTCTGTTCTTGGTCCCCTGTTGTTTCTGATCTATATAAATGATATAATACACTCATCAACATTATTCTCATACTCACTTTTTGCTGATGATACCAGCTTGCTGTTGGCTGATAAGAAGGCTGAAGATTTATTACTAATTACGAATCAAGAGATTCAGAAACTGTATGCATGGTATTGTTGTAATAAGTTATTGTTGAATGTTCAAAAGACCAAATGTGTTATTTTTCGCTCCAAGGGTAAAAAGCTTCCAGATGACATTACTTTGCTTAATGTTGGAGGCCATGATGTTGCGCTTAGTGAAAATGTTCAGTTCTTAGGGTTAATCATGGATGAGCATTTATCTTGGAGAAATCATTTAGATGCTGTATGCACAAAGTTGTCCCGTAGTGTAGGTGTCATTTTTAGATTAAAATTTATTTTACCTGAAAGAGTGCTGATAACATTATATAATAGTATTATTCTTCCTTATTTGACATATTGTAATGTTGCTTGGGGAAACACTTTTAAGTCATATCTTGATAAGTTGAGAGTATGGCAGAAGAAGGCAATACGGCTTATTACTAATTCTTATTATAGACATCCAAGTTCTCCATTGTTCCTTCGACTAAGAATGTTACCACTAAGTGGACTTGTGTCGTTCAATTGCATATTGTTTATGTTTAATCTTAAGTCTATGCCTCATGAATGTACGTTAAAAGATTTATTCCGTCAGAACTCGCAAATTCATAATTATAATACACGTCAAAGGTGTCTTATTCGTCAGCCTTTTGCAAGAACAAATGTCACTCTGACCTCTTTCCATATCTCTTGCATTAAAGAATGGAACAGTCTGCCTGATGATATAAAAAATAGTACAACTCTTTCTAGGTTTAGAAGGTTATCTAAAATGTACCTACTTGAAAGACTGACATAGTTTTTATTTGCATCTTAGTAATTTCTTATTCTGAAATGCTTTTTGACCACTAAGGACCTATTCATCAGTGTGACTGCTGTGTGTGTGAGCGTGGGAAAACGCCATCAACCGCGGACCTTTCCATAGAAAACTACCCTCAAACCGCGGACGTACCTGCAATGGGGGACCGTCCACGGTTGCGATCCTGGTTTTCGCCGTATAAAATTTACGACGTAGGGGGCGTTTGAATATTAGATGTCGCAGCGTGTAGCCAACATCGAGTGGATCAGTTCTATGTGTATCGCGAAATGTCACAGCGCCCCCTTCGATGACTGCGCGGGAAAAACGCGCTACCTGCTATCATCCCATAGCAGGTACGTCCGGGGTTGAATGTAGTTTTCTATGGAGTGGTCCGCGGTTGCAGGCAATTACCCATGCACACACACACAAGTAATAAACTTCGTCCACGTTTGACGCCATAAACGTGTAGTGGTGTGTGCGTGTGTGTGTGTGTGTGTGTGTGTGTTGAGAGAGTATTTGTATGTTGTATATTCTGTAGCTTAGTATTTTCATCCATTGTATAATCATACGTAACATTCTTTTTACTGTAAATGTATGTATTTTGTTGACTATAGGGCCCCGCTCACAAGCTTAGCTTCTAAAGGGGTCCTAAAACCATTCAGTTTATGATGTAATCAAGTTAGAATATGTTGATTGATGTTCTATTACCAGTCTCTTTTTTATGTAACAGATTATATCATGCTTTGTGTGGTTTTGAATAAAATGAACTGAACTGAAATTCTTTAAACGGCCTAGAACATACTCTGTTTTGATTAAAAAGTGAATTTGAGCATTTTAAAATTCAGACGCGCGCGGATTTTGATGAGATGTTATGTCGAACCTTGACCTGAAGTTCATGTGTTTTAAATATGGTTCAGTTTTGATGACTCGTTATGAAGATATGATTACAAGTTGATTTCCACAAAATGGCGCCTGGATGACGTCACGATGATTTTGAGTTACTGAAAAGTGTCACAATTCTAAGTTATGCTAATATTAATCATCATGGCAAGTTTCATGATGATGGCTTTATTCATTCATGAGATATCCTGCGAACAAATTAATGGCAGAATAATGAATGGGAATAATAATAACTTGAATTTGTTACTTTGACAATTTAGGTTATACGTATGCTAATGTTTTAAATAATGAAGAATGTATTTTCACGATTTTATATTATCTTCTAAAATGCTCTTCCTATTAAAGGTAAAAACCAGTATTGGAAACGCCCCAATTTCAAAAAATGAAATGGAAGCTGTTATTACCAATCATGTGAAAGAATATGTTTTGACTAATACATGATGATAACAAGTTTGCCGGGAAACCGCCTACTAATTGATATGTTTTGTAAATTAGTTTATCTACATGGTCTGTGAGAGATAAACGCACGTGTCGCGCACGTGTGCGTATAGTCCCATATACATCTTTCTGTGTACAGTGCTTGTATCTTTACGAAGACTGGGCCAAATTTCTTATCATTTTGATGATTCCAAAACCATGCAGTACACACCAATACTTATATGCTAGATGATCAACCTTTTCTGATCGATTCCACAACGTTTCTTTCACAATGCAATCGCATGACCATAACTGGTCTTTACCTTTAAGGTCTATCCATATGAAAAATTTCAACTGTGTAGTATATTGACCCTTATGAATCTATGGATAGATTGGTCAGTCACTCAATAGTGTCTGACAGTAAAGTATAGAAAGTAAAGGGGTTTCCTTGTTTAATTTGAATACTAGAAAACTGCTAACGTTTATATTTCACAAATAGGACAAACGTGACATATGCATAATTCCTACAATGTTCTACAAAATTTGCGAATTTAACTTTCAATTGAAAACTTCGACATGATCCCACCATCTGATCAAAAAACAAAAGACACAGCTTTTATAGCCCATAATCTCAGCTATAACATACCAAAATTTGGGAGAACATAGAGCACAAATAAGCTAGATAGTGCTCAAAGATTAATGTCATGTAGATCCATGATTTGAACTAAATTGGCACCTTCCACAGGCTTAACACGCAAATTAAGAAAATCTGTCAAGTTACCTGATGTCATCAAAATGAAAAATGATATGCAGTTAACTTGTAGACAATTGCCTCAACTACAAGATATCAACATTAAGAAGAGAATCAATCAATATTTACAATCAATTTTCCATAAATATGCTGACGTCATAATATGCAAATTCGTATTTTGAGTTCCAAGGTCAATATGATGATGACACGATATACTTAATGGCCAATTGAGACATGGAATCACATCTCCGACTCATACTCTATCCGAATATGAAAACAAAAATTGAGGGTTCCATCCCAAAGAGTCATAAGGGTTTTGTGTAGGCATGTTGTTGACCATATATGCTATGTATTACATGAGCACGCGCGCACGGACGTTTATCTTGAACGGACGCTCATTCCCTTATTAATGGTCATAAAGAGATAAACATGGTATCAAATTGTTCGGGAAAACATGAGGAATACTGTGTCAAAAAAGAATCTAGGATGAATTATTTTGCGTTCGGCCGTGACAAACGAAAACGCGCGCGCATGCGCGTGCGCGCGATTCTTTATGAAACGCTTTTGCTAATAATGGCGTACGCTCGCGTTTTTTGACGTGAAATTGACCGGACTGATATTGACCTTGATCCTGGTAAATATGAATGAGAAATGTCTTTTCGTTATGAAGATATGATCATATTTTGATTTTCACAAAATTGCGCCTGCATGGATGACGTCAAGGTTGAAAACCTTATTGTGCTCTTTCCTCATGCCTGTACATATGTGTGTCAAATTTCAAGGCATTTGATTGAGCCATTTTCAAGTTATCGTGCTAACAAAAAAGTGGTTAGAAATAAGAAAAGTATTCTAACGAAAACATAAGGTGATCTGTATTATATACAGCCCACCTGATAATACATTACATTTATAATGCGCTTCATACAATGTTTCCAAACGCAAGAGAAAGAATAAAGGATAAGGATGTGGGAGGAAAAAGGAGTTACCTCGAAGTCATTTCGAATACACTGAAATAACTTTCCATCTATCACTGTACGTCCCATCTGATGTACACTGGACACTCATTCCATGTCGTGGGAATTTTTTTTTTTTAAAGTCGAGCAGCAAGCCACATTCCCCAATACGCGCATACCTCCTAGTTAGCTCATCAATATGTAAGACCTGAAATGACCTCAATGCAAGCAAGCACATGCATCTTACTAGGTAAACCATCTACAAGTAAAGCATTACAGGGGCGTCGCCAAAGGGGGGGGGGGTGTTGGGGTGCGACACCCCCCCCCCCCCCCACCTCTCAGGATATTATCGGTAAAATTGCGCTGCCGTCGGAAAAAAGAGAAAAGGGAGAGGGAAAAAAGAGAGGGCAAGGGAAAGAAAAGAAAAAAGAAAAGAAAAAGAAAAGAAAGGAAAGAAAAGAGAAGAAAGAAGGAGAAGAAAAAAAAGAGGGAGGAGAGGAAAGAAAGGAAAAGAAAGAAATGAAAGAAAAGGAAAAAAAAGGGGAAAAGAGAAAAGGGAAACAAAAGAAACGGGGGGGGGGGTGTGAAAGAGAGGAGGGAGAAGGTAAGAGCCTGAGAAAGCAGGAGTGGGGATAAAAGAAAGGGGGGTCGTTGGGTGGAGTCGTCTCGTCAAGGAAGCAAAAAAGACACAGGTAAATATGTTGCTGTGTCGGGTCAGCTGTGTCGGTATTTTTGCTCGATCCTCGTGTACTATATCAATGCAGAAGTTTGAAGTCGGTGAGATGTATATTGTCGGTCGGCCGACGATTTTTTTTCCCCCTACGAACTGTGACTTTGTATCCGCTGTGACGACTTCGAGAGTGACTACAACTACAATACTTGTATTTTCTCGAAGTTTCACTTTCCTATAATATCAGCTAAAGAAATCAGAGATTTAACATTTCCAGGGAAACTAAATTCAAAAAAGGATTAAGAGTCAACAACGATACGACGAATCGTCTTCCTTTCTCTATATTTTGATGAAACGCCAAACGGAAAACTTCATTTAGACGGGTCGAGAACGGTACAATAAATCGTCTTCTTGTCCTAATAATATATTTAGGGAAACGTCTAAGCTTCCTAACATCGACCTTCCCTAACGAGCGCGCTTCGCTTGCTCACTACCGCCCCTCCCTAAAATAAGATCCTAGCTCCGCGCCTGCATTAAAATATAGAGCTATGATGTTGAATAAGTTGACAAAATAATTCGTATATTTATGTCGTCGAGGAAATTGATCATTTTGCGCATACGCAAGTACTATAGATAGTCCATAGGAAAAACAATTTAGCCTTCGGCCCCGGGTTTATAGGGTTATTTGTAGATATTGAGACACTTAATTTTGTCGGTAATTGGTGGCTAGTTTTGTCGGTAATCGTTGGCCTCTACACCAACCCCCTTCCCCCCCCCCCCCCCCCCCCCCCGCTGAAAAAGGTCTAGCGACGCCCCTGATACAATGTATTAGGTCATCGTGGAAGTTCTAGAAAGCAACAGGGGAGGGATCAAAATAAGCTTTGAAGGGCACTTATACGTAAAGAAGAGAACCCTTTCAGACGGGAAAATTAGATGGCAGCCTTTCTGCTTATTCCCATTTATACAAATCATTTTGTTGCAGTTTGATGTCAGTTCTTCACGATAAGCCAATTGCTCTTCTTCCGGTGGTTCCGTGAGTCCCTTAAAGTCAGTGAAAACAAAGTACTCGAATGAGACGGGGTGTTTTACACACTAATATAATAAGCTACATACACTTAACTGAAGGAAAGAAACCTATAGAAAACGGACTGGATATTATTGAAAATACTATTCTAAACAAGAATGTACTACATGTGAGGTGGTCGAGAACTCGAAATCAATGACAGACAGATCCTGTGAGAGGGCCAAGCAAAGAGTGCCGGCTTGTCTTAGCACTCCGTCCTCTACAGGTCACAGGGTAATTTCCTAACCCTTTACATCCTTCCCCACTTAAAACGTCATCGACCTCGATGACCGAAGGAACAATATTTAAGCCATCAACTACCAACAAACGTATAACACATGATTAAACTTGCCACTAATATAGCACATACGTGGCGACATAACACCTATATTAAACTGCACCATTACCTGTATCTTTCCACTACACAGCAGTCCCCTTTAAGAGTCATTTTGCAAGCTCGTCAAACACAGTATACACTATACATACATATGAACACATATACAAATCCCAACATGGCTAATTCACCGACTGCTACTAGTGTCGAGACGTCAAACCCAGCATAAACCGTCTCACCAAAAAGTTATCTCCCAACCTATAACTCAAATAGGAATGCACTAATCATGTTATCTATCACCATTAAATTCGCACATAATGTCTATAAATCAGCGCTTCATGTCCAAATGTCAAACACGGATCACAAGCGGTAATTAAGTATAATTGAACCTCAATAAAAATGAATGGGGTGGCCCAATGCTGGACGGATCCATACCAGACCCCAAAACAAGCTTAACAAGTACATAAAAAGGCATGTGTACATGATATACAAAAATCGTATGCAATATCTTATCGCATATCTTTCTTCTTTGCAAATATCAAAAACCAAAAATACAATTTGTTGCTAAAAGTCATATCCTGTCTCTAAACAAAAACATAATCCTCTATAACGCTATCAATCAAAACTATAAGACCAAAATATAGCAAAATGACTAAAATTCAATCAGGGGCCCTTGCTATCGGCCTAGCAGTTCGTAGTTCTGACTGATGTTGCTGGACATACGACTTGACGTTTCTTTGACGCCCTGGTTGTCCTTCCCCACTTAGGACCAGACCATGGGGAAGCCTTCCATTTCTCCCGGACATCAAGTAGAAGGGTTCAACACCAGTACTCGCATGGACAGTGCTGTTGTAGGCATATACAAAAGAGGGCAGGTAACGATTCCAGCGTCGCTTCTTGCTCTCAGGCAGAGATCCCAGCATGTTGTGGTGAGTGTGGTTCAGGCGCTCATACTGACCACGAGCTGAAAACACTTCGCGATGTTTCTCCGGAAGACCCTCTAGGTCTGTGCGTTCTCCAAGATACAAACTCGTCCAGTCCACATCAACCGGATTCTCATGATTCTCGACTGACAGTTCATCTTGCTCCGTCTCTCGCACGACTGACGCTTTGCCGCAAAGGGCACCCAGTTGGACAGCCTTTGGGATCACAATCTCATCTTCCTTATTGCGGATTACGATGGGGGATGCATCCTGATCTTCAAGCACCACTGTCTGACGTGCAGATATCGCAACACTTCCCTCATGTCTGAGACGGGCTGTTTCGTTTCGTGGCGTCTGTTCCACAGGGATCGAAGATGGGGCAATTGGTGGTCCTTCTGGTGGCGGCATCCATACCCCCGGGTTGGGCAAATGTACTGGTAAGGGTCCGGTCTGCTGTACCCAGCCGCCAGGTGGTTGCCCATAAGGTTGCCCAGGATGAGATGCCCACCCATCGGGATGGGGAAACGGTGGCGGTGCAGATGGTCCCCCTCTCGGTGCCCAACGTCTATATTGCTCTGTATACTGGGGGCCCTGTTCCCTGTCTTGACGAGCCCTGGTATCTTGAAGTCCTTGTCTCTTATGTGGACATTCCCGAGCATAATGTCCCCAACCGCTACAATTGAAGCATTGTACATTCTCTGCATTGCGAGTCAAGGGTGGTTTCAGCGATGTTACTAGGTCGCTAACTGCTCCGACGACTCGATCGGCCAGTTCCTTTACTGCCCGCATCATCTCTACTACATCTGGCCGGTTCGTCTGTGTTTGTAGCTGTGACTGGAGGGCCGTCTGGTGCACTGTTCCTGTGGAACTCTTGAAACGGGCCTCCTCCCGCTGCTCCCTCCTAATGGCAACCTCCCTGAGTTCCCGGAATTGAACTGATGTTCCCCCCTCATACCTATCTTGGAGGGTGTTCCTAAGGTATCGGTCGCCGATTCCCTCGATAAACTGCTCAGCTAGGGTGGCTTCTGGTGCCGAATATAGTCGGCCACTCCAGCTCGTGAGGCGGAGAAAACGGTTTTCAAGGTCCAACGCGAAATCTCTGACGCTTTCTCCTTTTTGCTGCTTCCTCTCCAGGAATAGTCGTTGGAGCTCCCCCACTGGGACATGGTCCGCATACGAGTCCTGAATGTACGAGAGGATATCTGCGATGCCTTTCCCCTCTCTAATTAGCGACTTCACCTCCATCTTCGGTCCATCTTTGAGATAATCTAGGATGAATGCCCCTTGTTGTTGGTCGGGAATGGCGTACTTGGCGAAAGCACTCCTCATGGAGTTGACAAAATCTGCAACCTCTCCTGGCCGGCCTCCAAATGTGGGCAGCTTTCTTTCAGGTGCCATAATAATCTGGGGTGGGGGGGGGGCGGGACAGCAACTTTTCCAACTGTCCTTGGACACTATCCCTGTTGTCCTCTTTAGGTTGGAGAAGTGGCCGGTAGACATGACCCCACTCCCCTATTGGATGGACCTTCCCCCCGATAGCAGGTACAACTACCTCCATCCCGTCTGTGTCTAAATACACCAGCCCCTTGGCCTTGGGGAAATTGGTTTGTAATGCTTCTAGGCTAAGGGGCCCATCAGTACCCATCAAAGGAAATTTTAATTTCCTTCCCCCCTCTTCAATCTTAACGTACAAAGCCATATCGGCGAGTATCAACAAAAAAATTAACAAGCTATGTTCCAATTGCATACAAGAACTTTCCTAATATATATCTTAATCTCAAAAACTTCGATTTTAAATCATGAAATATATTCACTTAGAAATTAGTCCTTTAAACTATAACACCTTCCGAAGGATTTCAATATCAATAACCAAGGTACTATCACATGTTCCAAACCGACTTCAAAAAAATAAATCTATTGAATCTAAACATTCTCAAAACTTGACCGACTCTCAAATTTCCAATAACATCAATATCAAGAATAATTAATTACCTTTCCATAAAAGTAATACTCTTCAACCACATCTACTCACTTCAGTTAAAAACATTTTCCCCAATACCTACATGTAGCAATATCAATCTTTAATAAAAACAACTATCTTAAAGGTAAAGACCAGTTATAGTCATGCGATTGCATTGTGAAAGAAACGTTGTGGAATAGATCAGAAAAGGTTGATCATCTAGCATCTAGCATCTGCACGGTTCTGGAATCATCAAAATGATAAGAAATTTGGCCCATTCTTCGTAAAGTTACAAGCACTATACACAGAAAGATGTATATGGGACTACCCTATATCTCTCACAGACCATGAGAGAAACAAATTTACCAAATATATGAATTAGTAGGCGGTTTCCCAGCAAATTTTTTATCATCATGTATTAGTCAAAACATATTCTTTCACATGATTGGTAATGAGAGCTTCCATTTCATTTTTTGAAATTGGGGCGTTTCCAATACTGGTCTTTACCTTTAAAACTTAAAATACATTCTTAAAGTAAGTTCTCGAAGCAAGTTCTTGAAGCAATGTTCTTTCACCACCTTACCATGCACATCGTCGTCGCTCTATCACTCATTGCTAAATTATGTTCGATGTGTCCAGGCTAACTATTATCGTTCCACGACTATTATTCAATGAACAGCACTCCTTCTAAAACTATACGAGTTCTTGACGTACATATCTACTTGACTCTTTGCGAGGTCTTCCGGACATGGTCTTGTCACCCTCGTCGATGATGTTGCTGTTGCACACGCCGCCGTCCACTTGGGTTCGAATCCCATCCTCGTCGCCAGTTGTGAGGTGGTCGAGAACTCGAAATCAATGACAGACAGATCTTGTGAGAGGGCCAAGCAAAGAGTGCCGGCTTGTCTTAGCACTCCGCCCTCTACAGGTCACAGGGTAATTTCCTAACCCTTTACATACATGTACTACATTACATTACCATTTCACGAGAGAAATAGAACTCGAGAGGGGAAGAAAAGAAGAAGTGATGAAAATGAAAGAAGACTAATAGCACGACAGGAAAGAAAAGAGCTAAGAAGACAAGAAAAGGGTGTAAAAAGGAAAAGGAAGAGCAAGAGCGAGAGATAGCCTTGAGCTTTTGGATCGGCTAATGAGTAATAAATGAAACAGATTTTGAACGGAGTAATTATCTTTCGCCGGAGAACTTGCATAAGGAGCTAAAACTTGATGTTTTTTTTAATCAAACATTATGGGGAATAGCAAAAAACGGTTGAGCATTTATTGCACTAATTGCCAGAGGAGCATTGATGTCTTCCACGAGGCCGCACTTTTGGATCAGAGAGCAATTTAATTGTCGGCGGAGCATTGTCTTTTGCGGGGTACTTTTGGGGAGGAGCAACAATTATTGTCGTAGTAGCCTTTGTATTTTACGGGGCACTTTTTTAGCAGAGCAAATGTCGGCGGAGCAATTGTCGGCAGAGCAAATGTCACCGGAACAATTGTCGCGTTTTGCGGAGCAATTGTCGGCGGAGCAACTGTCGTTCGAGGAGCATTTGTCACCGGAGCAATTGTCGCGTTTTGCGGAGCAATTGTCGGCGGAGCAAATGTCGGCGGAGCAATTGTCGGCGGAGCAATTGTCGGCGGAGCAAATGTCGGCGGAGCAATTGTCGGCGGAGCAAATGTCGGCTGAGCAAATGTCGGCGGAGCAAATGTCGGCGGAGGAACTGTCGGCAGAGCAACTGTCGCGGAGCAACTGTCGCGGAGCAATTGTCGCGTTTTGCGGAGTAAATGTCGGCGGAGCAATCGTCGGCGGAGCATGTGTCATGGAACCACTGAGTCGTTGCAAAATTTTTGGGACCAAAAAAAAAAAAAAAAAAAACGTGCAAAACGATCCAACTCCTGTTTAAGGATTGGGGGAAAGTTGGAGTACGACAAGGACAAAATCTTAAAATTTATTGAGAAGTTTTACTCAGGACTCTATAGGCCAAATGAGTGTAATGACGAATTAATAGATTCATACATGACAGAAGTAGAAATACCACGTCTAAATAGACACGAAGCAGATGCATGCGAAGGGCTCGTTACAATGAAAGAGATTACTGAAGCGATAACAGAATTTTATAAAGAATTTTGGTCACAAGTAAATGATATGGTTCTTCATAGTTTGAACGAGGCTTTTCAGAAAGGACATTTAAGTTATTCAAAAGGAAAGGCGTTATTACTTTATTATTTAAAGGTGATGGAGATAAACAGGAACTTGAAAATTGGAGACCAATAACTCTTTTAAATATAGACTACAAGCAGGGGCGTCGCTAGACCTTTTTCAGTGGGGGGGTGTAGAGGCCAACGATTACCGACAAAACTAGCCACCAATTACCGACAAAATTAATTGTCCAATATCTACACATTTAACCCTATAAACCCGGGGCCGAAGGCTAAATTGTTTTTCCTATAGACTATCTGTAGTACTTGCGTACACTGTAAAAAAATAATAGTCGAAATAACTCAATAAAATTGAGGAAAAGAATTGCCGTATTTTTATTAAGTAAATATTACCTACGGCATCTTAAGTAGAATTTACTTATTTCGCTGAATAAATTTTTACTCAGTTAAATCGAGTTACATTAACGTAAATAATTTAAGTATTGTAATCATTTTAGATAATTAAAAAAAAGCTATGATAGGATTACATATTGCACGATTTGGTACCCATCTAATCTAACAAGTAACATCCACTAATCATTCACTACTTCTATTTAAGATTAATCACTAATCACTAACACTACTTCTATTTAAGATTTAACCGTATATATATATCTACCACCATCACAAACTATTACATACGCTTCAATTCGACACATATTGAAAGGCTCCAAATTTTAGATATACTTGATCGTAGCATTTTAAAAGGAAAATTGGTTGACAATTTCCTAAAATTTCAAGTTTTTATTTGTTTTGAACTGGGTAACAATTAAAAATTGTCTTGTCTTTGCTTAGCCATGTTAAATGAATTAGTAAATGTTTTAAAGTCCTTAAATTTTCATTCAACCACAAAAAAGAATTGTTTTAAAAAAAAAGAGTTTAATTTGGTCTTAATGAATATTCATAAATTATGTAAATATTTCTATTACGCACTGCATCGGTCCTTACTTTAAAAAGATAAGAATAATCAACATAAATTGTTTGAGTAATACGTATAATTTCTGATTTTGAGTTAAAATTACTAAATTAATACAAGCTGAAATTACTTAAAGTTCTTATGTATTTGATTTTACTTAAATATTCCACGTATGTTCTACTAAATTGAAAGTTTGAGTTAGCAAGACTTAAATTTAGTGCGTAAGTGGCAAAACTAATGTTTTCAAGTAAATTCTACATGGAAAAAATACGTAAAAATTACCAATGAACAAATTCTTTTTTACAGTGTATGCGCAAATGGTCATTTTCCACGACGACACAAATACACTGTATACGAATTATTTCGTCAACTTAGTCATCATTCATAGCTATTATGCAGGCGCGGAGCTAGGATCTTATTTTAGGGAGGGACGGTAGTGAGCAAGCGAAGCGCGCTCATTAGGGGGGTGTGGGTGATAGGCCGCGCTTGCGCGGAAGCTTAGACGTTTCCTTAAATTATTAGGAAAAGAAGACGATTTATTGTACCGTTCTCGACTGTTAATCCTTGTCTGAATTCAGTTTCACCCCCTTCGTTGTACCGTGCTCGACTCGTCTAAATGTAGTTTTCCCTCCGCATTTGTTGGCGTTTCATCACAATATAGAGAAAGGAAGACGATTCGTCGTACCGTTTTCGATTCTTATTAGGCCCTATTTATCTGAATTCAGTTTCCCCCTCTCGTGTGAAGCGCGGAAGCTTTGACGTTTCCTTAAATTATTAGAGAAAGAAGAGGATTCGTTGTACCGTTTTCGACTCTTAATTAGCCCTCATTTTCTGAATTCAGTTTCCCCCTCTCGCGCAAAGCGCGGAAGCTTTGACGTTTCATTAAAGTATTAGAGAAAGAAGAGGATTCGTTGTACCGTTTTCGACTCTTTATTAGCCCTCATTTTCTGAATTCAGTTTCCCCCTCTAGCGCGAAAGCTTTGACGTTTCCTTAAATTATTAGAGAAAGACGATTCGTTGTATCGTTCTCGACTCGTCTAAGTTTTCCCCTTCGTGCGAAGCGCGGAATTTTTGGCGTTTCATCACAATATAGAGAAAGGAAGACGATTCGACGTACCTTTTTCGACTCTTATTAAGCCCCATTATCTGAATTCAGTTTCCCACTATCGC
Organism: Strongylocentrotus droebachiensis; assembly: GCA_035222895.1. Taxonomy (NCBI): domain Eukaryota; kingdom Metazoa; phylum Echinodermata; class Echinoidea; order Camarodonta; family Strongylocentrotidae; genus Strongylocentrotus; species Strongylocentrotus droebachiensis. Next base: position 70,199 of record JAVYIG010010237.1, read on the forward strand.
GCGAAAGCTCTGACGTTTCCTTTAATTATTAGAGAAAGAAGAGGATTCGTTGTACCGTTTTCGACTCTTAAAGGTAATACAAAGTTTTGGTATGGGGTCATGCTTTTGGTTCAAATGAACATATTGGAAGCATATACAATCCTACCATATTCAGTGATCGTTGACGCGATCGAAATAGACTCTAAAGTTTTGTAATTGTAAATAATAAACACTTTATGTTGAATAGCTCCCTCTCAAGGTCAAGATATCAATTAAGCTATTAAACAATGTTTATTGCCTAAAATCGACCAATCAGCTATCTCATTCGGAAATTAACTACCACAACTACATATTCTGAGATTTTCATGGTCGCAGCTACCATTGTACGACCGTAGGAGCTAATTGAAATTCATCAAAATTTACCGGGAGCACCGGTAAATCTTTATATTCAAATTTTCTCGAAAGCAAAAGTGTTTTAGGGGCTAAAATTTCTGGTGTTTTTAATAGATCCACAGGGGCATCCAAAAATGTCAAAAGTGTAAAGAATCACTATCCAGCTATTTTTCAAAATTTACCAAAACTTTGTAATACCTTTAATAAGCCCTGTTTGTTTGAATTCAGTTTCTCCCTCTCGCGCGAAGCGCGGAAGCTTTGACGTTTCCTTAAATTATTAGAGAAAGAAGAGGAATTGTTGTACTGTTTTCGACTCTTATTAAGCCCTATTCATCTTAATTCAG